>CM072882.1:2392500-2692500 GCA_036937835.1 Pampus argenteus
AAACAGGGGTCACGAAGCCTGCTGGAGATGATTAAATCTGTAGACATAGAAACAGAAGCTAGATCGACCCCCGTCCATTAGCGAGACAGCAAAGGAGAGGCACAGAGAGACTGCTTTCCTCTGTCGGCAGTGCATAACAAGCAAAAAATGAATATCCCAGGGCCCTCCTGCCCCACTCCCACCCCACCTCCACCCTCCTGTACTCCCCTCGCTTTGTCTGTTAATGGATATTTAAAGGGTATGTCAGAGATCAGGAAATAAAGTGTGTTGAGAGGTCAGACTAGACACGCATTATTCCTTCTCCCCCTCCGGAGGAAACACAGAATGATACATGCATTAAACACATCTCTCTCTCTCTGGACGGCGATGCCCCTGTCGCCGCCGCCGCCGCCACCCTTTTCGATACACTCCACTCCTCTGCTCCACCACAACCACCTCTAATATCTTATGGAATTAAAGCGGTGACAGGTTATCATAATCCAATTTCAGAGACAATCGCGCCGAGCACCTCGCAGCGCACCAAGAAACCCGGATCGGAATTGAATATGCACTCGGCGGATTAAATTACGCAGGGAGAAATAATTATGGCCTGCATTGGGAAATATCTTTTTTTTTGTGTGTGTGTGTGTGTGTTATTGTGAGTGCAGTACTGTATTGTGTACAGTGTTCACTCCGGTGCACTCCACAAGATATCCAATCCTGGGTTGTCAACAGCAAGAGGCTGAGGTGGGAGGCGGTGGTGGCGGTGGTGGCAGCAGCGGGTGATGGTTGTTATTGTGTTATTGTACACTCTGTCTCATAGCGCAATATCTGTTCTCAAAATAATGTCACCCTCTAATGAAGTAAGGCCCCTTTTATTATTTATCATTTCCTGCCACAGCCAAGAACTGCGCGGCGCTATATGCCTCGGAGATGTTTTTAAAAAGGCCTCTTTAAATGAACACATTTGAATTGTAATGTGATTTTCTCTTTTTTCTTTTTTTTTCTTTCCAATAGGGAAGAATGAATGTGTTTTCTCTGAGACTGCTGTTTGGTTTCAAGGTATCAAGAGTTGATGGGTGTAGTAACACAAGTGTTTCCCCACATGTTGAGAAATAGACTTGTGATAGATGGTGGCGCATAAATTGAAATTGTCACAATTTATATCGAATTGTTGTTGTTGTTGTTGCTTTGCACAAACATGTAACTACAGCAGGTGGTGGTGTCGACGGAGGGAGGAGTAACGTTAGCAAAATGTTTATTCATTCAGTCTGTAATGGAGACATGAAAGCAGATAGCTGGCTTGATAATAGTATAACTTGTACTTACACAGTCTCCTATCAGGTTATTGGAAGTGGTCAATAAATGATTTCATCTGGCAGTTAGCTTTTGTACGACTGCCTGTTTGTCTTTTTGAGCTTCTCATCATCTGTGACAGTCGCATTCGGCAGCTTGACAGTTGACACGCTTCGGACTCGTTGTCAATCGCCATGAATTTAGTTTCACATTACACACGATCCTCGAGAAACTCCTGCGGATTAAACTGGACTAACGAAACACTTTTAATGCTGACTGACACACTCACTATAGACATTAAGGCGGCTACAAACAACCCATAATGCAACACTCTGTGTAGGCTAGAAGACGGGTTTACACTGGTGCTCTCTCCATTCAAAAATAATATCTGACGTTATGAATGCATGACCCCCACTTTTTCATACGTAGCCTAATTTCCAGAATGAAATATTGTCTTATATTCAGGATAATTTCATAATAAAATTCTTTATTTGTGCCGTAAATCGAGCCTTCACTGTCCCGGAAGATCGCACCTGGTGTTATTATTCTGTAGCCATTATACTGTGCAATCAACGTTCATAATAATAAGTAAAACAAAAAAGTCGTCTCTTTCCACTTAAAATATTTCCATTTTAAAAATATATATTAGAGAACAAGACACAGACTTAAACTTTGCTTTTTGACAAACATGTTAAAATAAATTTAAACCATTTTAAAATAACTATTTACATAATAGATTATGTGGTAGGGTTTTATTATAGAGTCTGTTAGTGCTATTTACTGTACATAACACGAGCTACTTCAAAACTACACGTGTTTAATATATTCACGGACTCGTTTGACATGTAATTAATGCAGTTAAATGAAGATGTGGTAACCATGTCAACTGTTGGATAGTTGGATATGTTTCAAATCCAGAGAAAGTTTGGTGTTGTAGGTATTTACCTCTGATGATAGAGCTGTGCTGTGTATTTAAACTTTACTTTTCTCACCCTATAATGTACTTTTAACCCATCAAATACAAAGTCATTGATGTAGTTTAGCTGCTCTGTGATTGTGTCAGCGCTGTGTGAGATTCAGGTTGACTAACGGGTGAATTGACCGGCAGAAAATTATTCAAAAACAGCTGGCTTTGTTTACTTACGTGGAGCATTTCTGCATACGTTAACCTCAAGTTTTGGAGCTTTTGGTGAAGTATCAGTGAAGGAAGATTGGAGGATGATGGGGGTTAGTTCTCCACCTCCTCTACTGCATCCCTGCAGCAGAACAGCAGCACACCCTGGAGATTTCTCCCTCCACCTCCATCCATCACACACTGCTGCCTGGACACACTGTCAGCCACACAAACGCACATAATTGTAAGTACACAGATACAGCCATGCATCACTGCATAGGCTAAAGAAGCGAGAACTCCACGCAACGGCCGCTGGAAGAAAAGAGATGTCTCGTATGCCATCATGCACAGGAGGCGAGACATGAATACATGAAAGCCATTTGTTCTGGCTGAATAAATAGAAAAATACGCTCAGTAGCCTGGATCACTCTCAAACTTATTTCCTTAGCTCCTGCTATTTTTTTTTTCTATCTGCAGCCAATTACAGTTCAGCTAATGCTGGTCGATACTTAACTGTTGTGCTCTGCTTTGATTGGATACATGAACTTCCTTAAATGAGGAGGTCTCTTCCTGTTTTCTTCAATTTGTTCCTCCCGCTCGGTGTACACAGTATCCCTTTCATTTTATTGATGTGTTTGTCGATTTCTGTCATCTAATTATTTCCCCGCTCTGTCTCTCGCTCCTCTCTCAGCTGCAGAAGGCATCTCTTTGATTGCACTCTGCTCACCGAGTTGAACCAAATTGTTGCTCTTTGGTGAGTCCACACTTAAATATTTTAGGGGACATGGCTTTGAAATCGCCACAAAGGGACAAAACTGAGAATTTAAATGACAGGAACATGAGTAAAGGTTTGTAGTTTTGCTGCTTTCATCTGAGCGTGGTGTGCTGATCGCTGGCCGGCTGAGAGGGAAGGGAAAAATGAGCATCATAAATATGGTTTTGATTTTCTAACCAGGCGAAACAACAAAGTTACGGCGAGAACATTAGCGGCATTGATCCCGTCTGGTCGATGGAATAAAGCAGGCGGTGACCTTTCCCTCATTTGGAGGCGTAAAATTCCTTGTTGAACGTCTCGGAGGGCTCCGGCTGAAAGCATTAACACAAATTACCAGCCGCCATTAAAGGCCTGCATCAATTCCACACTGCGCCATCATTACCAAACGGCCGATAAAATGCTGGAAAGCCACCGTCCTATGCTCTGGCATGCTTCACACACGCATATAAAGGAACATGTGCAGACAGTAACACACACTCAGCCCTGGAGACCACTGCGAAGCCTATTACACACAGTCTGATTTACAGCTGAGCTGCCTGTAGCCCGGACCATCAAGCCAGCGGCACACCAACCTGCCGTGACAGTGCAACTAATTGAGCCCAGATATAACCCCCCTCCCCTCCCCAACCAGGCCTTGAAAGGGTGATAACACGCCTACCTGCACAACACTGCCGGTACATATTTTACAGCACAAGAAAAAAAAGAAATCACAACAAGGGGACACATGCAGCTCTCCGCTTCACACAGGGACGTTATTGTTTTTTCGCTTTTTACTTTTTAAAGAATACATTTTGGGCTTTTAATTTAAAAAAAACATGGCATGCTTTATTTAAAATAAGATCATATTTACCTCTAAACTATGGTGATTAGTGTCCGATGCACAACAGGTGACAAAAACACCCAGAAATTAATCGGGTGTTTTGCTGTTCTTAGTCTTGGCTGTGTTTTATCAGACGATTGGTTTCAATATAATATAATCAGAATATATTCGATACCTCAGACCCTCAATGCGTTTTGTTATATTTATTATCAAGAAGATATTCAGTAGCTCAGACACCCACCATAACCAATCGATCTACTTTATAACCATGAAACATTGAATGACGACAATTGTCAGTGTTAAACTTTCACCCACACACGGACCGAACACCCACGTCTGCTGTATCCTGTTGCTAAGCTCTGAGCTTCTAACACACTCCAAATCAATGTCATTAAATTAGGTCTATTCTGAGTGGATAATAAAGAGTCTGTCACCTTACATGCGCTCCGATAAAGCTCTAATCTCATTAGAATTACAACACTATTCCACCAAAGACTTCTGAGTGAACTGAGAAGAAAGGATAAATAAAACTAACGTCCCCAACTAACAAGCTTTATATAAAAGACGCACCAGGCAGGATTTTACTGGTAAAAATCATCAGACCAGAGTTTTTGAATCGGATCTGCAACACAGATCACATCACATCCCACTTAATTAGATATGCTCAGATTGCTGGTGTCATGTATGGACACCAGTAAGAAAATGATGTTGATACAGTGTTTTAGATATTTGCTGGATACTGATAGTTCAAGATTTTGGCCATTTTAATGGGTAATGCCCCTGTGAGTGAAGCGTTTAATCCAGAAAAATCTGAACACACCAGCCATTGCTCAAATTTGTGTGACCTGAAATAAACCACCTATAGTCCAAAGGTTGTCATGTCCATGTAGACTAAATGAAAAAGTGTGTAGCTATGTTTGTGTCCTTGATACATGAGTATAATAGAGAACTTGCTGAGAGTTTACTGGATGTGTGTCTGTGTGCCTCTTGGACATTGTGCTTGATCTTCAACACTTGAACCCTACCGAGAGCTTCAAGGCCATTTGGTTTACTGACTCGCAGGATAAACCAACACTTCCATTTGAGAACTTTATGCATTAAAGTTTCACAATAGCAGAACCTTGGAGAGAAGTTTAATTCATAACTGCACTGTGCACTGCACTGTCCCCAGCTGCACTTTAGATGACTTTAGGTGATAAACAAATATGTGCTGCCTGGTGCCAGCGAATCACTGATCTGATAAAAACATGGGGGCATGGCAGAAATATTTTCTCTGCTCCTAGATGCACCGTTCACGCCATTTCCCGAAAAGCTTTCGCTCTACTTGCTCATGAAGAGAACAGCTCTACCTGCTTTGTCTTATTGCATATTTCTGATTATTGTGATTGCATCTTTTTGTTTGGTGCAGACTTTATTTCTTCCACTAGAGGGCTAGATGGGCTTTAGACAGATTTCTACATCCAGAGGGAGGTGAGCTGACAGCAAATGCTAAACCCCTTCCTCATCTTCATCCCCACCAGGACAGTGAGAAGAAACTGTGTCAGCCAACAGCTCTGTATCATGTTGCATAATTTCTGGGCAGCAAAGTCCTTTCAAAAATTAAACCTATTACATAATGCTGCCACTTTGGGTTGTCAGATTTGCCTCATGCAGCTTCTACATGACGATGATGTTCTCAGTTGTTTTTTTTCTTCTTCTGCATATTTCAACCTATATATTACATGACCTGACAGGACTATATACCTCAGAGAAATGGATTGTTTGTCATTGGTGTTGTGATTCTGAGCGAACAGGAACGTCTGGGCATGTCCGAGCCAATGAGTGTGTAGTAGGATTAAGCGCGGGTGTTTTTCTGTGTCTGAGTGCATTCATGCATGTTATGTGAATACATGTTTCCGTGTGCTGTTGGACCTCAATGCTCTAACACTGAGAGAGGTTGGGATGTCCACCCTTCTCTGGCTTCCTCCTCACACTGTGGGTTTCATTTGCTGATAATGACAGTTGGACAACAGGTTATCTGCAGGTCGAGTCGCGTCAAATTAACGTCAGTGGAAAAGTGTATAAAACAGGTTTTTTGCAGCTTCATGCGATATCCCAGAACATTCATTATTCACAAAGGAACAGACCCATCTGCTGCATTTCTCTAGGAGAGAGAAGGATTAGACAACAGTTGGATAGAGCAATGACGGGACATAATGCTAAGATTAAAGTCCGTCATAGATGGAAGACTATACTGGAATTCGTCAATACACCTGCTGTAACTCATGGCTTTAATTAATACAAATGCATATCTGTGTTAAGATAAAGTCAACCAATAACTCTTTGTTTAAATAGCATCACACACACCATTAATTTCCTATCAGTCTTGTAACCTTATTGGTTCTAGATTGACCTTATTGAATCACATAAACATGCTGAAAGTGGTTTTATATCCAGAGATCTTCCCCGAGTTCGGCATCTTTTGTGTTAGAAAACCTTTAAATACACTTGTACATGAAGAGAGCAGCTCTACTTGTAAAGAAATCTCCCTTTCACTATCGTCAGCATCCTCTCCGAATCAGATCCAATGACACTGAATGTTTCCAATGAGCAAAAGACTGTTGTAATTACCCACTAGTTAATGGAGTTCACACGATCATGATTTATTGACGTTAAAAAAAGCTCAATCGTTGCATTGAAAATCCTGAGATGGAGCTAAACTGAAGGTTGTTTTTTAAGATGCATCATTTCAAAGAAAAGCTTCAGTAACCACATCTACTTTCACGCTGACACCGTCACTGTATGAAACGGCAAACAAAGCTACCGGGCAAATGTTTCAGAAACCAGTCGGGGGGGGGGAAAAGTGATTCGCTTGTATAATAAAAAATAAAGACAGTAAGCGGCCTCATCGTCAGTCTGGCCTCCTAATAATACTGCTCTGTTTCATAGAGAACTCAACCTGTTACTCTTGGAAAGGATTTCCAAGCCAGCTGTCTGCACATGCACCAGACAACACACACACACACACAATGAGCAGACACACACCCATGCTAGGCATAAGACACAGACACAAAGATGTGAGGGAGGGAAGAGATCTATGTCGGACTGTTCTTTGAACAAAGCTTTGTGCTGCTGCTTTCGCCTTTATCTGCCGTCCCATCCTTCTTCTCTGTGGGTGGGCATTTGCGAGTACAGAAAGCAGCCTTGGTCCTGGATGCCTGCCCTTGGTTTAGAGGGATGATGGGAAATCGAGGAGGTTCCAAAATTCCCGCTTGTGTGGAGCAGGTTCTGAGATAATCGGACAGCAGGAAGTAGGGGACGTCTCAGGAGCTCTGGACAGATACGAAGGACTGTGTGTAGGTGTGTGTATGTGTATGAATGTTTCTGAGGAGTTGGCATCAGGACTGTGAGTCTGTTGCCAGACTCCCTCCATATGTCTATCCCAGTCTGTCTAGGCTCACTAGCATCCAGCACTAACAGGCTAAAAGGCATTACTGGCTATTTAACTGGTCGTTATAGAAAGGATCAGAGGACTACATGGAATGGAAGTGACAGCACTTGATAAAGCTTGTCTGTCCTTAAGGAGCAGAGTCACAGTAAGTGGAAGGGATCTCATAATTCTCATGTTTACTTGGCCCAATAATCCCTGTGATGTTCAATATACAGCCTTTACAATGGATCTTTTCTTCTTCTTCTTTTTTTTTTTTTTGCTCTTGAATGCAGAGATGTACATAAACACTGCAGATTTACTGACTGACGGCTGGGTGCCATTTAATTAATTTAACAAGGGATCAAAAGCCGAACTTTAGATATTTTCATAAAATGCGCTTTACATTTTCTCAAAGTTTGAGAGACTTTGCATCTCTGAGATACCTCATTTCCCCTCCATTCGATTTAAGGATGGCAATATTGGTCTGTTGTTGGTTAATTAGTTCACCACTTTAGTCAGGACTAAAATATAAAAACAAATCGATGGATTGTCATGAAATTTGGTACCATTTTATCACATATCTTTAACATTTTCTACCTTTGGCATTTTATCCTTTTTATATTTCTTTTTGACAAATAAATCTGTGATTCTTAAGTAAAGGTAAAGATTGGATAAGCATAACTAGGGATAAGGGATCACTAAGTGTGAGAATAAATATAAGGATAAGATGAAGATAAGATGATGCTTGGGATCAGATAAATGGATAAGAATTGAGGATATGATATTTATTTTATGTTCCTTGTAAGGTCATTTGCTCGTTGCAGCAGCCCAACTGGATTTGTAGACATGCAGATGGCAATTCAGCGTGTTAAGTACGCTCTACTGAAACACACACACACACATAGACTCACACTCCCTTTCAGTGCTTGCTCATATGGAGCTGTAACTTGATCTTTCTGACAGCTGCAGAGAAGAGCCTGAGGACTTATTATTACATTTAGCCCTTTGGAGGAGAAGAACATTAGTTTTAGGTTGCAACTTTGAGCTCCCCAGGGTCCTTAAAGCAGTTCTAACAAAACAAAAAATCATTATAATTCAATTTAGTAGAAATGCCCCTACTAACAGAATGTATAAAAATGAGTATTCACAGTTTTCACCCCCCACAATACAGTGCAGTTAGTGCTGAAATTCAATACTAAATCAACAAAGATCCTCCCATATGGCGGATAAATTCTTACCAAGGGGGGGTCTGTGGACTAATATGAGCTTATTTAGGGGTCTTTGACATGAAAGAGTTTGAGAGCCCCTGTGGTAACATCCTGCATGTCAGAAGACCGAAGATGAGTGGATGAGAGATCCAGAAAAAAACAAAACAAATGAGGAATACTGAGAGAAGAAGGGAGGGAATATATCAGAGCACAGATGGCAGTCAGCTCTGAGGGAAATGGCACGGGGTGATGAGCAGGGCTGAAGATGGTGGGAAAGAAGGGTGGTGGCATTTCAGAGGAAAGGCGAGCGAGGGGCCTGGTAACGGCGCAAGCAGCCCCCTCACTTCCCTGCCAGGCTTAGCAATGCTTCTGGCCCGTGTGCTGAGTCGCCGTGGTAACGGTGACATCACCGCAGGGACAAGCTGGGCGGGTCTCACACCTCCGACGCCGATACAGGAGGTGATAATTGTCTTGGCAACTGCCGCCACCGTGCTGCATACTGTGTCAGCATCAGCAGCACCTCGCTCTCCAGTCAGGAGACCGACGGCCTCACGCTCCTTTACATCAGGCAGGTTTCATCCACAACTCAAGAACAGGGAAACATGTTCAAAAGAAACCAAAAAAAACAAGTGAAGATGGCAGTACACAACAGCATGTATTATTGTCTTGTGTCCATGAGGCTCATACTCACAGGAGTGTTGTCAAAGCCTCATGGGAGCTGTAGTTGGTTGAATACTGACAAAATAACTTTATGTCTATGTATTGTGTTGCAGAGATGTCTACTGAAGTTGGCATGCTAACTGGCTAGCCCTGGCCCATGCCCTTGTAATACCACTTGTACCTTTTAGAGGCGATAGTGAGTTACTGCAGCGTCCAGTCTGACTTCAGTGTAACATGTAAGGATGAAGACGTCGCACTTTGACTTTGAGGTTAAATGCATTCAGGCAAACGTGAGCTCAACGCTAGCACTGAATTGATAATGCTGTCATACTTTGTCAAAGTCCTAGTTAGCCAGTTTGGTAGCTAACAGAGCACTGATAATGCACTATTGATTCAGCACTAATGTAACGATACGTTACGTTACATTAAGGTCAATGACATCGACACGTGCTAGGCGCTCCATTCAAAAAGCATCACCGTCTCTGGAAATATATACTTTATATACTTTCTGCTTTGTTCCTTAGCATGTTGCCACCACCTACAGACCACTGCGTGTACGTGTTCACGTTGATCACATGTTACTTTTAAGACCACAATCAAGCTAGAAGTACAATTAGCAGGAACTGAACCCTGCATCTTTGTGGAAATGAACAGGAACTTAACCCCTATACATCCTGCATGAATGAACAATCACAGCTCTGATTGGTTGATTTTTCTCAAATCGATGTACAGCGGCCAATGAACAAATTGGAAATATTGGACAGTGTTTGAAAGGGCAGGGACCATGCTAGACATGGACAAGCCCACTAACACACTTTGCTACCTCCGTCATGGTGGAAAGTGTCATATTGTAGGTTTAATGCTGTGGAGAAGAGAGGTTTGCAGGAAGGAGTGGGCAATTTTGATGAAACAAGTAGAGAAAGTGACATTTGACAGACTTTTTCAAATTGAACTTTGTACTTTTTTTTTTTTTGCCAAATATGGTTCACTGTTTCCTGCACATAGTGTCCATGGTATCCTACATATTATATTAGTTTTACTGTAGACTTAGTTTTGGAGCATTTATCAAATATTTTGATCATATTCCCAACAAGTGTGGATTTAAGTGTTACTCAAGAGGGTTTCTGCTCCCCCAAGTTCGGCCTATTTCTGAACCAATCACAATCATTGGTGTCATTGGCTTGAGTCAGCAGAGCATATGGATCCCTGAAGGCATCATAGGGCCTCTTCTATCCTCCCACACCCTGATCCAGGCCCATCCTCTCTCTCTCTGTTGCTTCTCTGGTCCATCTGTAGAGTTCCCAGGGCCGACGAGTCCTCCCATCCCCCCCGGGTTTCCCAGGTGTGGGGCAATATGGTGCACAGAGATACAGTATCATGAATAAGTCGGGGCGAGGAGTTTTATCTAAGTGCCGGCTGTCGAGATATTGCAGTAATTCAGGCTGTGGTTATAGAGAAAAAGACATTTTGGCTTAATTGAAAGTTATTTGACAGCCGGTCTGAAATGCTTCCTAAGGCTGACATTAGTTTGCGTTGGTTTTTCAATTATTTATAGATCTTGTGAACTAAGAAGTATTGAAATGTTCAGTCTTTCCTGTCTTTTATCTACTTAATTACCATATTTCATTGACAAATATACTTGAATTGTATAATTTCTTAATTTTTATCTACAATATCATGGAAATCTACTGTAACATTTAAGTCATTTTGCTGTTTGAATTATAATTTGTTATAATAATACTATTTACACATGTGTTCCTCTTGAAAGGATGAATAAGCTCAATTAGGATTCTTGTGCCACCTGTATGGGTATTCATTGCACTTATCGTATTTCAATGACTCCTAAGCACCACTTTAAGTAAAGTTTTGTACAATCATCATTTTATTTAGAAAACAAGAGACTGCAAAGGAGAGGAAAAAAAATTTTTTTTTCACCATGCCGAGTGAATCAACGTTCCCGAGTGGCAAAGATAAGATTGTCAGTCGGTGACAGGAAACGAGATAGCAGCTACACAGAGAACGCTGCATTCCTGTCCCTCGACATGTCTCCTATTTGTAAAAACAATTACATTATCCGTTGTTTTTCTTTCTTCTGAGTCTTTAAAAAAAAAAAAAAGTGCAGTGACGAGAAAAACAACAAAATGCAAAGGAGAAAAAAAAAAACATTATGTCCCACCCCTCCCATCCTCCTCTTTGGATGCTAATTTTCATTTTAATTGCGTCAAACCGTTTTTTCTCACATCTGAAAAATGTGTACGTGTGAGGGTGTTGATTAGAGAAAGTAAAAATACACCATGTAGGATTTTTATGCTAATTACCCTTTAAACCTCGCTCACGTCAGTCGGCTTCCCTAATTAGCATGTTTCCGACAGGAGCGAGGAAGAGTGAGAGAATGGTGCGACGGGGTTCTGCACGGCTAAATTAACGGTGTGAAAACCCAGACATTTGAATTTTTTCCCCCTCCTCTCCCTCGTTCTTTCCTCCTCTTCCACCCACCCACACCTGTGAATGAGTCTGTGAGAGTTGGAATTAACTCTCTCGCTCTGTCTGGCAGTTTCTTCCTTCATCTTTCTGTCTGTCTATCTCTCTATATATCTATTTCTCTTTCTTTTTAGCTATATATCTATTATCTCACTCCATCTGTCTGTCTATTTATGCATCTCTTTTTCTCTACCTCGCTGTCATATAACCCTGTCTGCCATTTTTCTTTTTCTCTATCGCTCTTTCCATTTTTGTCGATCTCAGTCATCTTTCTCAGATGTCTACCTTTCAATCTCTGTTTATCATCCATCCATCCTCTCTCTACATCCCTCTATCTCTACATCCATCTATCTCTCTCTACATCCCTCTATCTCTCTCTACATCCCTCTATCTCTCTCTATATCCCTCTATCTCTCTTTACATCCCTCTATCTCTCTTTACATCCCTCTATCTCTCTCTATATCCCTCTATCTCTCTCTCTCTCTACATCCCTCTATCTCTCTCTCTCTCTACATCCCTCTATCTCTCTCTACATCCCTCTATCTCTCTCTACATCCTTCTATCTCTCTCTACATCCCTCTATCTCTCTCTCTACATCCCTCTATCTCTCTCTCTACATCCCTCTATCTATCTCTTTACATCCCTCTTTCTCTCTCTACATCCCTCTGTCTCTCTCTACATCCCTCTGTCTCTCTCTACATCCCTCTATCTCTCTCTCTACATCCCTCTATCTCTCTCTTTACATCCCTCTCTCTCTACATCCCTCTCTCTCTACATCCCTCTATCTCTCTCTCTACATCCCTCTATCTCTCACTATAGCTATAGATAGCTGTCTATCACGATTTCTATACAAATGTAATAAAATGCATTAAATAACAATGGCACCTCATGACCACAGAGGACAGTAAACTTGTCTATATTATATAGAAGGAATGAGTCACATTTACTGCTATTTTGCAGCTAATACACTGACTTTTCCCCCACAATAGGGTAATTTCAGGTGGATGAACTCAGATATTATTATTGTTTATACATATTATTATAAACCTCTTATATTTCTCACAGTATAGTAGAACTTCTATTCTAGTATCTATCATATCTCTCTCTGACTCTTTATAAATGTAAAAGGCATTAAGATTATCTTATCTCTCTCTTTCTGTCTCTGGTTCTCTTTATCTCTCTTCCTCTTGTTTTCTACACGTCTGTCGGTTTCTCTCAGAAGTGTCTGTCCACATGCGTTTGGGTATTTTAGTTAAATCTCCCTAATGCTCGAGGGACGAGGCTGTTATAGCAGCATATCGGTGCCCATAGTGGTGTCTGCATTCTTTCTCTCGCACTATCGATACGCTTTGACTATGAATATCTGTCTGTGGTAAAAGTTACCGTTCGTTTTCTTCTGGGCTTTCTTGGTCTCACAGAGTTAAACGACTGACTAGACTTGACTCAGAAAAATACGCAGCAAGGTTCTGGTCTGGTTAAAAGCCAGCAGTGTTTTGACTGTCAATTTACAGCTTGAGTGCCTTCAAGGTTAAAGAGTTTATATGCTGCAAGAGTGGGAGTTGTGTGGTTACGCTAGACGGATGGAGGTGCGTATTCAGCGGGTCAGGAAGAGGCTGTAATGAACACAGCATCACATGTCACCGCGCTCTTTCTTTTACTGTTGTTTTCCTCTCTCTCTCTCTGAGCTCCAAATCTGTCCTAAATGAATTTGCCAGTTTCCGCACCGAACCGCAGATGTGACCGTAAACACTTTTCTCTTCATTGTTTTTCCTGGCCCTACAGAATGCAATGTTCACATAATGAGTCATTTGTTTTTGAAGTGGATGAGCATAATTGGCTTAAGCACAGATGCAACCTCTAATTGAGATCGGCTGGCGTTATTTGCCAAAAAAAAAATTTTTCATTTTCAGTTGTTGATATGACGTCACCGGTTGGAAATTGTCTCAGGGCACAAAGGGGTGATTAAACTGAAACATTAAAAGTTAAAATGATCTCAAACAGCACAGAATAAGTAGTTTATGTAAGAAAAATAATTTCCTGGCATCACTTGATGATTAAATAAACATTTTACTAGCTGCAACTTTATATAAATGTGCCTCCTTTTATTTTTATTTAACTCAATTTCATCCATATCAGTCTAAAAAATATATATGTTAGAAACAATAGCGGAAACTATCCATCAGTTAATCATAACAAATTAATTGACCAATAGGAAATGAATGAACAATTTTGATAACCAATCAACTATAAGGTGCCGTAATGAGAGGAAAAACGTGCACAAGTAGTTGCTCCCCACTACCTCTCAGGTGCATGTGAAACTGCCTAATGTACTTTTATTTTTATTTTACCTCATCTGCTCTGAGAGGACTAATTTCCTGAACACAGTGGTGGTAGTCATTCCAATTAATTAGCCGGAGGAACGGTAAGAAAATCTCCATGTAATTAGCTGATTTAGCCTAATGGTCTAATCCCTAGAACTCCATTTAAAGCAGTTGTGTTCTTTATCAGCATACTGCTGTGATAGCCTTGTCATTAGAGAATACATCATTACACTGAAAAAAAGCTGTCATCATGTGACTTCATGTGCTTAAAAACCACTGCGATGTATGATCACGGTCATATTTTTGTACTTTCAACCATCATTACTGTTGGTTATAACAATTTAGTCACCGACTCAATTGGTGAGATTCACAAGTTACTGTTTTTTTTTTTTTTAAAAGAAAAAACCTGATCCTGACCTCCCATTGCTGTCAGATTTTAACCTTGACAGACTCGGGCGCTGCTTGAAAGTGGCGTCTGTTTACTCAGTTTTTCATCTCGTCTGTAGCGTGATTTGGTAATTTTAAAGTGCCCCCCTCCACTCCAAAAAAAAAAAAAGCCTTTTACTTCAGTTGGATGTTGGAGAGACATTATCTGTGTGTGTGCAGAGTTTATGGTTTTCACAATAATCGGCTGAAAGTTGATTTTATTTTATTTTCTTTTCTGGGGTCATTGAAAATCTCTGAAAAAAAATGTTCTGATCTGAGCTTCAACAGATGAATTCAACAGTTGCTGTTTGCTACTGTTGACTCTGAAATGGACTTAAATTTCATCTTTATATAAACTTCATTCATTCAGAATAATGAGATCATCTCCTCTCCAAGCATCCAGCCACCTTTTGACATTTTGTTCTTTATTTAAAACTAAAACTCACCAGCAGTGCAAAAACTGCATTCATTGACACCTGAAAGGATAATGAGACAAAACAACATATATTTTTCTTGATATTTTTTTATATTGACTCAAGTTTTAATCTGTCACAGCATCATTCTCTGCATTGGTAGAAAATGTCATTTTGTTCCCAGTACTAATTTACATTATATTGTACATTTTAACCCCCAAATAGGCTTTTGATTTAAATAGATGACCATAATTTCACCCAGTGCTCGTTCTTCTGTTTTCACCCTCCTCAAGACATTTAAAAAAGAAAGCTCTCTGGTTATTTCTTTGAATACCACGTTGATTGTAGGTTTTTCTTGCTTTTTCTTAAAGTATGAACCGTTATGAGATATTAGGTGGTGATAGAGAGGTTATCTTTGCCTGAGATGCTGCTCTTGAGTGCACTTTGCACCTTCATGCATTATTTTTGACAAGTTAACTTGCAAAGATATTGTCTAAAAACCTTAAGGCATGCTTGTGTTTTTTTTTTTTTTTCCCGTTAACAGTCCGGCCAGATTAATGGGCTTTGACTCGAAGAAGCGGAGCATTAAAAATGTAGTGTTGTTATTGATATACTATACAGTCAGATAAGCTGTGGTCAGCTGCATTCAGAAGTCTTCAGTGGGTAGGGGTACTTAGTGGCCCACACCTTGTTTATTGAGGAGAGAAGAAGTGTTTTCTCCCTGAGCGTAGAGGCCTTACAAGGGAGACAGATGGAGGTTGAACAGTGCCGTTTGCTCCGTTCCCCTGTGGGGGAGACTGTAAATGTATCTTGGTGAGATCTCTGGGGGTTGGATAGACTGTGTGTATTAGCAGGAGCGTGGGCTGCTTTTGTGTTTCCAATTAAACGTCTAAAACAATGGATGATAGCTGTGGGCAGTTGTAGCTGCATACAATACAAGTACAGGCATCATGTGCGCCTGTGTGTGTTATTACAGTAAGAAGCTTGGTAGTTATTATTCATGATATTCAGCTCCTTTTTATAAGCTGCACATTCAAGCTCCGCTACAGATTTCTGGATGTTCAGTACATATTAGCTTGTAAAGTATTATCGTCAGGGGAAGAAAATGTAGAAAAGAGACAGACACTGGCTCAGGACGAAAGAAACTGAGGCACACTGTTAGATGGAGAGTGGAAATAAAAGGGAAAGAAGGGGTCAAGCTGAGGTATAGAGAGCAGGAAAAAGCCACGAGAGCTGTGTGAGTGTGTACGTCGTGCCGAGCGAGAGGATGGTCTCCAGCAGCTCCATTGATTTCCCCTCCGTCTCCTCGAACCGGCCCCCGACACTCTCCTCTTCCCCCTGCAGTCACAGAGAGAATAGGTCTTAACAAAGACCTCAGCGGACACCCGCAGACCGTGACCGCTCTCGCCACTCTCCCACCTCCACCCCAGACCTCCACCGTCGAGCTAAAAGCACCCCCCCTCGCCTGCACCGACTGACATTTGACTCCACACAAACTACTGAGGTCACCTTCATCCCTCCTTTCTTTCTCCTTTTCAGTATCTTTTGTGTGTTCAGACCTGGTCTATTAATGTGCGGCTGATATAACACACCAAAAAAAAATAAAAAATCTTCTTAAAACTCAGTGAGTTGTCAGCATATCTGATGAACTTTGTCTTTGGCAGGATTGGAAGAACCTGTAACTCTCCACTGAAACCCCAGATTATTCCCCCACCTGGAGCTACAAAGATAAAACTCAACATAATAAATAATCTCCAATAAATGATAAAACAGATTGTCTTTCAGGTGACACGCCTCCTCTTTGTTCAATAAAGAAAAGCACGTCTCCATTAAAGAAAAGCATGTTGGATGTTGTGTATGAATCAACAGTAATTAGCTCGCATCACGCCTTGGGTGGGCCATCTGCTGAGCGAGCATCAGACACAAACAGGTGGGCCCCCGTCGCCACGGTGATCGCTGCATTGAACGCCGCAATGACGACGAAGTGATTAATAGGATTTCCTAAATATCTCACCGTATGGAGACGCGGTACGTTAACATGCACGTTTACATTTACACTGTCTTCCCAGCACACACACACACACAAGCCTGCATTTGTTAATTAGCGATTTTAACTGAAGTCATAGTGCAAGCTAATTGCTGGTAATAATGATATTCGATTAGGGAATCAATTGGCTGTGGTGCCTTGACTGCTTTGATGGATGCAGCCTTGGGCAGTGGCTGTGAAAGGCTTACACAGTGACGGAAAACACGAAGAAGAAGAAGATTAAAGCAACTAAACACGGAGCAAAGAATAAAAAGATAAGAAAAAAAACTCTGCAGGGAGACGATGAGTAGCAAGAAACAGAGTTCAGGTAGGACTTGGATATAGACTCGCTAGCACTTTGCTGTCAAAGCCGAAAGCGTTTTGATAGCTTTCCAGATGCACAAAAACTTCCATCTGTGCCACTGGCATCGTCTTAACTGCAGCCGGTGTGTGTGAAGTCTGAGAAGCAAGAACAGTATTGATCAGACTGTATCGATTCCCAATGTCAAGTCCAAACGCTGTACAAGAGTGCGCTTGTTGTCCGCATCTATGTGCGTTGCTGTGTAGAAGTATGTGTGCTTTTTTGCGTGTGTGTGTGTGTGAGCGTGTTCATAATCCGCCCCCCAGAAACCTGATGATCCATCCTGCCTCTGTGTGAAAGTTTCATGGGAAGAATTCAGCTTGAACCACAACCAGCTTGTTCAGTTTTTATAATTAAAGGATGGGTTCGTGTATTTTTTTTTTTCATTCTAATCTAACAAATATAAACTTCTTAAAGACATCCAAAACAACAGTCAGGTGATGTACAGTAAGAAGAAAAGAGAGACTTTAGCTCTAAAAACACTGTAAGGTAGAAATAAATCTCCTGGATTTGACTCATTTGGACGACTGAAGCTTCATATTATCTTCAGATAAAAAAAAACAAAGAAAGCAGAGATTGACACTTGTCACCGTCTTTCTGGCAAAGATCTTCAAAGGTGTTTTTGGTATTATGCCTTTTTCACTGTCACCGTTTCTTCTATTTCACATTTTTTCTTTTAAAATTTCTGTTGCTTTTAGAAACTCCAGATCTTTTTTGACAAATTATGAAAATTTCTAAAATTAAACCCAAGGGCTCGAGTTTCTTTTTTATTAAAATTGCTCTTTAACCACATTGATATTAATTTAATGTATCTCATCTCTGACTCGAGGTATAACTGAGTAGTTTGTCTCCGTGGTCCCTGGGGCCGCCCTGAGGCCGTTTCATACACTCGGTACACACTAATCCACCTGACAGCTTGACAGCGCTGCGTTATTTATAGACCTGAACACCAGCTATGCATGTTTTTGCGAGACGGAGCGGGAGATAGAGAGGGCGGCGGCGTTGACGGCATGAATGTGCAGCAGTCTTTGACCTGCCTCACAGGTAGCTGACCCTCTCCTTGTCTCTCTGCCTGTTTATTACCGCACCGCTGAGATTGAATTCACTCGGCCTAATTACGTAACTGCCGCCCCCGACCCCCCCCCCTCCCTCCTCTACTGTCAATAGTCTAGTGCCAATCGTCTATACATTATCACCACCTCAAGCAAATAATTTAACCGCTTTTACATTTACATCTCCACACACCACCTGTAGCACTGTACTCTTCAGTATTATAATTGAATCAGCCAGTGGAATACACAGAAAACCCAGACCGAGGCCAAGAGACTCATCAGAGCGCTAATAACTGCTTCCTCCTCCCCGCACGATAAGAGCATTTTTGTTTTGTTCAGCAGACGCGGCGGCGAGAGACGGCGAGGGAGAGAGAGGAGCGCTGATGTGTTTGGTTTGAGTCAAGGCCAGTCGGTTTTGATGGCAGCATGAAGGCTCTGCTGCACAAACAAATTACCATTCTGCTTCTCTCACTGACAGAAGAAGAGGAGCAAACCTCTCACTTCTCTTTTCTCCTCTTGCCTTTCAGATCGTGATTAATTTTATTTAATTTGATGGAGACTTGCATGCTTTTCCTTAAGAAATGTGTTCTATAGTATACAGGTGGCTTATACAAGCATTTAGTACTTGTTCACAATGTTTTCGGGTTGTGACCCTTCAATATGATTTTACAAAAATCAGCCCTTGATTGAAATGCTGACATGCAACCAAGTACTCCACACAGACATTAAAGGTCTGATACCTGTGAAGAAATATTGTTGTTCTGTCCAACAGTTTAAAACCTAAAAATACAAACCATGTTTAACATCTGACATTATAGAAGTGTATAAATGACCAAAAACTGATCACAGTCCCAACATAGACCAGGAGTCATGAGGTCACATCAAGTTTCATTAAAATATGAGGAATATGGTTCACAGTCCGTCCATGTCCCCAACCAACAGATCTAAACATCACTGGATATTTTTATGTATTTTTTGAAAAGGCAATTTTTCACATCCTTAAAGACGGCTTCTCGTCTTCTTAGCATAGACGTGATGCATGTTAATATTTCTGTTTTTTTTTTTTTTTATTCGTCCAGCTTCTGTAGTTGTTTACAACGCTTGTTTTCATTTATGTTGCCATATCAAAGCATTGCAAATCTAGATTATTCACCAGCAGCGTCTCCTAACTCATATTTCACGGGCCTCCCACTGCTTATCCAACCAAGTGAACTCTGCATCATTCACCCTCAGCATGTGGTGGATGTGAAATGTAGAAACACATTCAGCAGCATTATTAGTAACAGCTGTTGTGAAACGGAGGAACAAAATGTAAAATGGGGAGGCAGATAAAACGTGAGGGGAAACGACTCCAAATAAATATCAACTGACTGACGGGGACAATTTACAGGATGTGTTTTTACGACTCTGCAGAAGTCATGATTATATCTGTATGTATATATTTATGTGACAGTTATTGATGAGTACCAGTGTGAAGTGATTACAGATATTCTGATCATTTTCTGTTTTTCGGATGAATAACGAGTCCCACCAGGATCTTGGTGCAGTTTTTGTTTTAATAATTGAGGTTTGATATTAGCAAATTAGCATAAAGTGTTTTCATCTGTAATTTCAGAATAAATTGAGGTAATGATTATCGGATCGTACGACGGTAAGGAATAATTTTGCTCGTGTGAATATTTGGTTTACTAATTGTGAGTCAGTCTGTGCAAATCTGTTGTAAAATATTGACTGTGTCAAGTTGCATTTTGGGAAATAGAGAATTCACACCAAAAAAAAGAGTAAAGCTCAGGATGTCTCGGCCTCTGCTTCATGGATTTTGACTTAAACTTTACCTTTTTGTTTTTTTTTTACTTGACCTGAGCTTGTAAAAATGTTTTGTATTGGTCACAATTGCCAACCGTCCCAAATAATGCAGAATGTGTGTTTAATTCTTGCATTAGTACCTGTTTTAAAGGGAAAAAACAGTGGATATTATCACTAGTGTCTTAATATTTCATCAATAGTTTCTTATAAACCAGATTTTTGTGAATCTATGAGTCTATATGCTCCAGTTACCCCACTTCCCTCTTCTTCTTTTTTGTTTAGATGTTCTGTACCATTTGCCTACAGTACCAGCGGCACGTCAGTCCCGAGATAATATGAGATGACAGCCGCAACCCAACACAACCCCAGTATATACAGGACTCACCAAGGGGGACAGCATAACCCCCCCACACACACGTCCCCATCTTATCCCATCGTTTCAAATCCATCAGTAAACAGAAAACAATGAAATGACAGGTCCTGGAGTGATCAGGGTTTAGCACCAACTCCAAATAACCCCGCTTCCCCCCCGAACAAACATCATGACTTTGAGTTTCTGTCGCCTCGCCCCGTGAGGCCTGCAGCACTGAGCAAAGCTTTCCAGAAAACTATTGAGACTATTGTTTTCTTCCTTTTCCATATATATCCTCAGTTTAATTGACAGCTTTTTCACTCATTAATTTATTTTGAGGGAGTGGGGGAGGTGAAATGATCTTCAATGAGGTTCAAGTTCAAAGAGTAAAATATATATTGGCCTGTTGGTTCAATCCCTGGTTCAATTCCAGGAATGTGTCCACTGTTTTTACATCAAGACAGTAAACTGGCATAGCCATCAAAAGCCAAAAGTTTGAAAAAGCTCAATAGTTTTAGATAAAATGGACATATGCTTTGTGTGATTTTTTTTTTAATTCATTTATGTACTATTGAAATTTCGGATGTCTATTTTAAAGATAGTGTGAGGTTAATGTATGTAAAAACTTCACCTTTAAGTCAAAAACCGGGGTTTCAGTCTGCTCCGGACGCCTCATTTATAAAGTCACCTCTACTTTCTCTTCATGATGACGTCAGATTGTCCATAAGCGGATCCTTAAAGGGACAGGAGCTAAAAAAAAAGCCTGTTTTCAGACAGATGCTGAACTGAGGGTCTACCATGGAGCTCCAGAATAAATATTGACCTGGACATTTGTATGTTATGTCATTTATTAAGAGAAATCTTAATGGTGTCCATGACTGGCTTGCACAGACTCCTGACTTCCATCCAACAACTTTGGGATGAACAGGAATGGTGACCGTGAGCGAAGCCTTTTGATCCAAGATCAGTGGCCGTCCTCACAAATGCTCTTGTGGCTGATATGTGGGAGCAAATCCTGCCAGTCGGGTTCCAAAAATCCTTTGTGGAAATCCTTAAACCAGAAGGGAGTTACCAGAAGCTGTTACAGCAGCAGATAAATACCTGTGGTTTTAAAATGATGTGCTTAGCAATGATATGGGGTGAAAGTTGGCCATATAGTGTATGTAGAAAGTCTGTAATGTACCTGGCTTTGGCTTAAAAAGACAAAAATAAACTCAATTACATTGGCAGTGCCTCTATACTTTAGCTCACCTCCTCTCAGACACACATTCACACCGCTCCTCTGCTGTTGTACTCTCTGTGCTACCAGTCAAATAATTCCCCTCTCATTATACAGGAACAGCAGTTTTAAAGGAGCAAACCTTGATGAAATTATTATTTACGACTCATAATTGGATGAGGAATGAATGGCTCTTAGAAATGCGACGGCCAAAAAAGCATCCCCAGCCACTTTCTCTCCTCTATGTCCCTCTCTGAGTCTCACCCACCCTGCCATTACCTCGATCTCCCTCTCTCCCTCCCTCCCTCCCCCTCTATCTGTCTCTTTCTCTCTCGCCCACCCACTCTCTCACCCTCCCACTTCCTCCTCCGAGCATTAGATGAGTGCGGTGGTCTAATTGCTTTCTTCAGGGATAGAATTAGCATGAGCTGTCCTGAGTGCTCCGGTCTAATGCATAAAGAACAGACAGGAAGGGCCCAAAGTGGGAGCCGGGGAATCGTAGAAACTTCCTCCATTAGTCAATCAGTCACACTTTTAAGGGGGAGGCTGCTTGATGCGATGTGGTCATAGTTTTAATAGGTGAACAACTGGAATCTGCATGTTGTTAGACTCACCAAATCTTTTCATGTCAGTGGTTTAGCAGGTGACTTGAAACGCCAAAATCTGCATTTCATATATGATCATATTTATAAGACGACTTAAGACAATCTACATATTGATTTTTACAGTTGTTATATTTAACTACAATCCTATCCACTATCCACCTTTAAAACACTTGGTTAAGGATCTGCCTTTATGGTTCAAAGAAACTGACGTTGGCTGGAAACATGATGTGTACTTTGATGTGATTGAAAGTATAAAACAAAAATGAAAGTAAAATAAAGCTTAAGACTTATTTGTCTTGAAATATCCGGGTTTTTTTTGTTTTGGTTTTTTTTCTCCTGATCATCAGTTAATAACATCAGCGCAATGACAAAGCCACGTTGGTCTCTGGATCATTAACTGAATATGTTGGCTGCCGATGCAGCGGTGGTATTTTCTCCTGCATCTTTACTCGATGTAAAAACAGAACTGCATTCAGTTCTAAATCATTTTAATTTGTCCGGGTTTAGCTCTGACTTCAGCAGCCTGGGGCATCTTTATTTTGGTTCCCTTAATGAGGATTTATTTGTGCCGTCAGCCAGCTTTATTTCATAACGTTTGAAATCAAGTCTTAGTTTGACCTGAGTATACTGAGACTTTGGCTACTCCCCGGTGGAAGGTTATTTGTTTTGAACCATAAACTACTGCGTTATCACCGGTGACATTGTAAAAGAACTTGATGCCAATCAGGAATTGAACCCAAGTCCTGCTGTGTCATGTAACTCAGAGTATAACCTTAAGGTGATCATATAATGTCTACATGATTACTTAATGGGTTTGTGTTGTCTTAAAACTTCAACGTGCACACAAAGCTGAAAATATAGCTTAATACCATAAACACATTATCTTAAACTCTTATACTGTTTGTCGTTCTCTCCAGTGGTAGAAACTCATATGTGTATGTTGCTGTTAAGTGGCCTCATATTGTCCTGAAATTCCCAGATTAGATTTCGGGTCCCAGTCTGCTGCTGCGTGACTGTATACAGTGTGTGTGTGTGTGTGTGTGTGTTGGTGACATAGAGGCTGACAGCAGCAAGGACACTGGTAGTCCAAAGAGTATAGAGCTGTTTGTTTTTAATAACGTGTCAGAACAGAGGGATGTACCGAGGGATGAAGGGAGGATAAATAACCTCAGTATACACAACATCCAGCCTCCATCACACTGGACCGACGGGGTCGCTCCGGGCCTGAAATTGAAGCCGATGTGAAAGTGCCTTAAACCTGAATTCTTTCAAATGGCCAACAAGCGGTGACTCAACCGCTTGCACAAAGAAGACTATGAGGAAATGACCCTACGTCTCACTTGAGCGCTAGTTTCAAGTCTTCCTCGATACAGCATGATGCTTAAATTATGGTCTCATTTAGAGTGAAATACACTGTTTACGTATGTTATGTATCGTAACCTCAGATTGAAGTATCGGCGTAGCTGTCACTGTTTTAGTGTGTTCAGTTCATGAAATATTCTGGTCACCTTGTTCAGCATTCGGTTGTATTAATAGACCCCCGCTAACAAGCTCTTTTTTCGCTAGAATTACAGATGCACCGTGTAACAAGATATCGTTGTAATGTTAGTGTTGGGATTGGCCAAATACGGTGGCGACAGGCAAAATGCATACTCTTGGCTTCAATATGTTAAAATTGTCTTTGTCTCATCAGTCTTAAGTCTGGTGAACTGAATGTACAGTATTTGCACCCAAGTGATGAATCAAAACCTAACATGGAGAGCGGTGAGTCACCGTTGTGTCTGCAGAAAGCTACGCTCACCAGTGTTTATCCCTGCAGGTCTAAGTCAGCACATACCGTCATCACACAGACATCAGGTTACATGATTTCTGACAACTGAAGTTCTTGAATATCTCTGACTTATTGACCCGGTTTGTTTCCTCTCGGAGCATTAAGATCCGCAGATGGAGCCCTGCTGGTTACTCACAGGTCACGGTTGGTGACTAAGTGTGATCAGGCTTTTGCTTTTTAGAGTCCACACACAACAGAGCTTTCTGTCTACTGATTTCAGACGCGCTAAATCGATAACTTCTTTTAAATCTTTTAAAACGTTTCTCTTTGTAAAAGGGGAAGTGTTTGATATATGCTTCATTTTATTTGTCTCTACTTTCTTTTTTTTATCTGCCTTGTCTGGTTTTATTTGTGAAGCACTTTGTAACAATGGTAAGAAAAGTGCTATATCAATAAAGTTTATTATTATTATTGTTATTATTATAGAATATTGAAGGGTTAGCTGTGCCTGCTATTTGAAGAAAAAAGATCAACTCCCTTGTTCAGCCTCAAAGAGACCAAATATCTACGGATAAAGCTTAAGAGCCAGAAAGTACTTCTATTTTCTAACTACTGAGTGTTCACACTTGTTTTATGCACACAACCTTATATATGTGTGCATATTTTTGCACCTGAGGCTCCGTGTTGTTTGGTTGTTGTCGAGGAGCGCCTCAGTCTAATTGAGCAGACATCAGACTTTGATTAATATTGTTGATGAGTGCTGCCAGCAGGGGTGAAGACACAGAGAGGAAGAACTGTCAGACAAACACCCAGGTAACATCCTTCATTCCCCCCGCCTCCTCACCGGCTCGCTCACTCCCTGTACTCACAGGAAAATGTTTCAGTGCCCCACTGGTTCACTGTTGATTACACCATTGTCTGCTTAGGCTGCTGAGTCTGCTCCCAGTCTGCCGCTGCCTAATATAAATTTTACCGTGAGAGAGATCTGAGAAAAGACGACAAATTTCCCAGCTTCTCTCGACTATAAATGTGTTGGTGGCGAGCGGTTGATGGACGGCGGCATGGATAAGGTGACGGTAACGTTAGGATTTTATGGAGTAGATGCCGTAGAGACATCCTCATTGTCCCTGGGTTCGGTTCAGATATTCTCATTTCCATAAGACATGACATTTAAGATAGATATAGATAGATATACTTTATTAATCCCAAACTGTGAAACTGATGATGGATTGTTTTTACCCTGTATGATCATCACCTTTGTCCGTACAAGATAAGTATGTCACGATAATGCTTTAACATAATTTAATAAACTCAAAGTTGGTGACTTTAGCCCGAGATCCGGCCCGTACTAATCATTACACCATTATTCACTCGGTCGAGAGTTAATTGGAAGGCAGGAAAACTCACTACTGTCTAATTTACAGCCTGTCACAGAGCTGACAAACACATTCACAATTACACGTTGTTGTTTTTTTATCTGTAACAAGCGATGCCATTTAGATTGAATGTTTTTTGCACTAATTATTAAAATAAAATCAGTATTTTTACAGACATAAACTTGTCCATTGGAAAAAAACATTTTATTACATGTAACCATAATCACTTTTTTGACAGTTTTTGGAAAGTTCTTGTGATTTTTATATTTAAGAAAGGGTCAGAAATATATGAAAAAATACTTCATAATCTTTGTCAGGTGCTATTGCACTGATTTTAACTTGTGATGGTTTTAATCAGGCGTCTACAAAGCATATATTTCCATTTCAGTTTGGCTTTGTTTACTTCAACTTCTGGCGTCTTCAGTGTTGCATCAGACTGTAATATCATTCAGCTGGTTTTCCCATTCAGATATTTATGTTTACTGGCATGGTACACATTTAATTACAACTGGCAATCGGGTATTTTAAACACATTACCATATCCATATTAGCAGTTATTATGGTTTCATTTAATGTTGGTCATTGCCATTCCCGGAGTCATGCTGCTATAATAACATTATTAATTGTAATTCCTTTTAATATGACACAGAGGGCCTCTCTTTAGAAAGTGAGTCCAGCGGGACTTTACTAAGCTCCGCGTGTGTGAGCATGTATGAAGATTTATGCATGTATTTTTCAATATGTGCGCTGTATGATCAGCTATGATCAGCCTGTATGTGTGTGCCTGTGCACTTTACTAGTCTTATCATATAATTAAGTGGCATTTAATAGACTGTTCTTAAACTCAGTGATGTCTCCACAAACAGTAGACGAGAGGCTTTACAGTATATAATGAGTCAAATTGTTAGTGGATATTAGCATTATCTGCTCTCCCCTGTAATGTGATTTCTTTATTATGTTTCAAATTTCATTAAATGGCAATATCTGAGCCAGAAGAATTAAGCAAATATTGGCCCAGAGATCGTGGTACGCCGGCGTTTATGACACCCAATAAAAACATTATTAAAGGCGTGATTCCTGTTGAAAGAAGGTAAACATCAAGCCGTGTCACGTTGCTCTCAGACGGCGTATGAGCGAGTACAGAGGGGTCAGGGGCAATGAATGGATGAGGAGAGGATAGATTATGTTTGACAGACAGATAAAAGGAGGAGAGAACAGCTGAAGAAGGAAGAAAGGTCACGGACCGGCGAGGAGTGAAAACAGGGAACCGGGGCAATAATGACTGGATGATGACAGACCGCGGCGGATGACAGTGATTGGAAGGAAGACAGGATGGACGGAGAACAGGGCCGGCAAAAATAAGCAAAGGAGAGAGGAAAGGAGGGGAAGAAGCGTAAGGAGATGTGTGAGAAGGAAGCGGAGGACGAAAGGGAGGACCCGACGCATGCAAGATGAAGAGGATTAAGGGATTGCACACATCAAGGAGGGGAAAAAAGATGTGTGGGGGAAGAAGAATGAGTGATTGAAGATGGGAGGAGGCAAAGGAGGGGAGGGGGAGGCAACTAAGCGACAGAAGAAGCGACAGCGGTGCAGGAAGAGGCCTGCTAAACCCAGATAGCAAACAGGGATGGCAGGAGAAAATGTAGAGTGAAGTCTTGATGACTTAAGGATCTCTCAGGTTTAATTCTCCCCATAGGCGCCTTAAAGATTGCCCCCGGAGGGACCAATCCCACCGACATTATGTAAGGGGATTCACATAGGTTTGAGCGCAGACGCGAAGGCCAATGGATCATGCTCGACTAGCTCCCTGTCTGACAGAACTATATGGACGGATGGTCGTAACGTTCAAGCCAATTAGAGGAGCTCTCAGCCAGTTTTTAGCGCGAGATAAAGCTGAGCACTGCCTCTGCAGGCAGATTGGGTGATGGATCGCAGACGACACACACTCATGCACACACATCACACCCGATGTAAAGTGAGAAGGCTAGTGAGTCTCCATCTGGACTGTCCGTGGCTATCTTACGTCTCCTCCTCTCGCTTCATCTTTTATTTTTTATTTTTTTTGCCTCCATGCACACAGGGATGTTCTCTGCCTCCATCCAAATTTGGCCGGCGCTTGGCTTTGCTCCCCGTTTAATAAAACCGACGCTACGTGTGGATAGAGAGGAAAACCGCAGGATGGATGAACGGTTGTGTGGATGGATAGGTGGGCGGATGGATGGATGGATGGATGGATGGGTGGGTGGGTGTGTACAAGACATCGTCAGGCTTTAATATGTACTCTTCCTCTCATATCATTGCTTGTTTTAATATGAATAGCTACTTGTGGAAGGGAATGAATTCATAGCTGCACGCAGAGGCACTACCAGCGTTATTGGCTGCGGCGTTGAGTGGCAGCCTCCATATGTGCCAGAGCAGCTTTGCAGAGGATATAATAATAACCCCCTGTGAGAGGTGGCAAATATAAACA
Source organism: Pampus argenteus (assembly GCA_036937835.1). Lineage (NCBI taxonomy): Eukaryota > Metazoa > Chordata > Actinopteri > Scombriformes > Stromateidae > Pampus > Pampus argenteus. Next base: position 2,420,441 of record CM072882.1, read on the forward strand.
ACAGGGATAAAAGTACATCATATCATAACCTGGTTCCTTGGAAAATTACCCTTCCCACCCCCACCTTCTTTGAGCATTTTTGCATTCTTCCAGATTATTCTGTACTCTCTTCATCTTCCTCGTCCGTCTTTCTCATTCACCCTAACAAGCAGCCCTCTGAATATACCCAAGGGGGGGGAGTTGGAGCAGCACTGTGCTTTCATCTGCCCTTGTTTCCCCCCCTCTACCCATATTTGTTCCTCTCTTCTTTCTCCTCCTCGACAGGTGTCATTCAGCATAGCTTGTCCCTCCATCAGGGTTTCAACATTAATATAAAAAAAATTACAGTCATTTTCACAATCCCAAAATACATCATCATTTGTGTTTGTTTTTAAAGACTCTTGTTTCAGCTCCAGCTGCGCTTGCTGTGGTGAAAATGAGGTGAAAAAATAAAGTTTGAAAAAATAAAAAATAAAAATCCTGTAAATTGACCCTTTACTTTTACTGACTCCTCTAAAGAGTTTGTCAAAGTGTTTCAAAGAAGCAATGTATTATACACCCTTTTAACAAATGTTAGCACGTGTATGCAGGCTTTTTAGATGCAGGTAAACACGCCAAAAAATAGCAGATTGACTGCTTTTCTTTTTCTTTCTTTTGATGTCAAGAACGTGCTTGAAAATCAGAAAACGGACGAAAGCAGCATGAAGGCCGGTGCCAGTAGTTGTTGTTTTTTAATATACCTTTTACTTAAGTCTCTCTTTTTAACACAGCTTGGACTGAGACGGATGAGATTTGTTGCCGGAAAAGAGGCGAGAATTAGCGTGTCGACCCGGGTGTCACGTTTTCATCACTGCCGATCGGACCCGATAAATACCCACGACTACTGCAGAGTCATTTAACCAAGGAACAAATGCCGATTATATCCTTTCCCACAGAAGACATTAGAAACAATAAAACGTTCTCTAATTTTGACTCCAGGTAGCAACAAAGACATAAAAATAAAACAGCAAGCCGATGGTTGGCATGGATAACACGTTGTTTTGCAAAGGAAATGAAGGATTTAGTTTCTTTGTCCATCACGGGTCACTTTTAGGTCATGACGCAGACAGCTGTCTTCTCATTGGTCCACGAGTGAATCCACAGGTTGTTTACGTTCTGTTGACCCTGGAGGTCATGTTTTTATTATTTTTTATTATTATTATTATTTTATTCTGGATGTCAAGTATCTGTACAAAGTAGTCACTGCAAGAGTTTCAGTTGTTGAGCAGAAATGAAAAATAACAAGCCGAGGGATGGATTGTTTTTGTTTACTGTTTGTCATTGGCTTGAGATGCTTTAATAATGTAGGAAAAAGAAGCAGTGAACCTGGGAGCCATTCATTTTCCATCTCTTCATGCTTTAATTAAAGCAGTGACTTCAGCGGGACACACAAAACAGGGCTCATATCTTCACACCCACACAAAAACACACGTGTGCACACACACACACACACACACACACACACACACACACACCTTTGACAGCGTTAATACTTGAGCCTACATCTCTCGAATCTGGGTCACAGCCTTTGATGTGTCATTAGGCTTCTCGATTTCCTCGAATGCGACACTATTCAGGAAGGAAGTTTCAGGTTGGCTAAGTCATACCAGGAGAATTAATTGGCATTTGTGAATAGTTATTATCGGTTTGCACAGGATTGTGGATGAGATACAATATTCACGTTGCATCTAAATCTCCCCAAACGCATGTAGCACTTTATAGTTTTTAATCTGTATTCATTAAGAAATGCTAACAAGTGTTATTCTCTCTTATTCTATCCACCTCTTTCTTCATCCAGTGTAATCAGCAACATTTTAACCTGCACCATCAAGGTACTGATTATACAGACACACACACACACACACACACATACGCTTACACAATATATAGCAGATTTCCTCTAATCTCTGCTCCTTTCTTCCTGTTGTAATCAAACATCTTCATTCATAATTGAAGTGGTGATAGCAGAAAAAGATGAGGAAATTGAGACAAAGTCCATCAGGTTTCATCGTGATTATGAGTCCTGGAGAGCTGCGTGTGTGTGTGTGTGTGTGTGTGTGTGTGTGTTGCTTCAGGACAAACAGAGGTAACAAGACACAGCCTCATAAAATGCCAGATGAACACTCTAATAATATTTAAAGTTCTTGCTCCAAGCTCGTTGTCTCACCTCTAAAGAGTCCAACATGCTTTTTAAAATGTTTGTTATGATGAGGAGAAGAGGCCCGGATCAGAAATGAATGATATTATTCTCGAATCAATTGCATAAACACTCATAATTGCCAATTTACTTGCTAAGAGAAGAGGAAACATTAAAAAAAACATTAACTCAAGTGCCTGAATTATTTCGACTTTGCCCTGTCGCATCAAATTAGTTTAATGACTTTTTTTTCTTTTTTTTTGGCGGGGAAGTATTTTTTTATGTATTAAATCTTGCCATCTCCCTATTAAATGTCATTTATATGATGATTTGGGTTTTATTAGTGGAAATGAATGAATCTGTTAGCAGAGTAGGGGGCCCATCAGTGGGAAGCTAGTCTGCCTGCAGCTGCCTGCTGAGGCTTCACAGGATGATACATCTCATACTAGGATGAGTTGGATTAGTACACACACACACACACCGACATACACACACACACACCTCGTCAGAGATGTTGAAGATAATGTTGCTGCTTTATCCCCGCTTCTCAGCCCATGATGGCAACTTAACCACCCACTGTATCTGCAGCCGAGGTAACACCGGAAAGCAATAAGGCTGATATCCGAGGTTAAAGGTGCCAGATTTTGACAAGCTCTGTCATCATTATCAGCCTGTTTCTGTGTGTGTGTGTGTGTGTGTAAGAAACGCAGGAGGGGGGGCTCAAGGTATTTTCTTTCACAAATCCTCGGCTGAGACACAGCAGGCATAAAATGTTTGAAACTCGCTGTGTGATATAGGGTGTTAGCTTTAGGTTTTCATCTAAATCTGCCTAAAGGGCAGACGTACTCCATGATTATTTAGCTGTAAGTCAAACCCTGCAATCCTAATATAGCCAGGAGAAACAACAGCCTCTGCCATAACCAGGCACCGGCACAATAAGCCCTCACAATCTAAAACGCGTTTCAGCTCTTTCCTCCTCTGCCACGAGATTCATTTCACAAATGTAACTCTAAAGAGAGCAAAGGGCTGCACAGACGAAGAAGAAGAAAAGCATCCCTCACTCTGAGGCTCTATCAAATCCATCTGCCGGGGTGTATTATTCGAGACATACTGCTTATCCTCTCTTTTCAAGTGTACCTCTTTGCATTTTCTTTTTTTTTTTTTTAGCATGACCAGGTCATCAATGGATCAAAGCGCCGGCGGAGCAGCAAAACAGGGACTGTTTAACATCTTAACAGGTGGAGAAACGAATATTCAGACCAGCGTTCGTCCTGTCTGGTGAGGCAGAATAGACTTTACAGGTGCTACGTGGATTATTATCAAATGCCTGATAAACGTAAAGTCTTTTTCTTGCTCATGATGACCTGGTAAACCCCCGTCAAAACCACAAATTGTAATTTTTTACACTTTTTGTATGCATATAAATGGCCAAACCAGTAGTTAAATGTAATCTTAGAGTTGGGAAACCTACAGGAGCCGTTTAGCTTTAACGTCAGATTGAGGGTTGGATCACAAAACCAGAATTTATGACCAAAACAACTGCACCAAGACTTAAATAATAAATAACCCGAAAGGAAATGGCCTTGTGCGCTTGTTTTGGTCTTGTTTTTGAGGAATCCAAGAAAGCAAATAAGGTCATTTCTGAAAAATCGACCTCTTCAGTCAGTTGGAGCAGTTGGCCTCATACGTTTTTGCCTCAGATTTTTCTTCTCGTAAACCAGAATGAGGAAAAACAGGAAGAGAAGGCGGCGTCATCTTCTTTATTGAATGCGACCACGGGAAATATGAAAAGTATGAAAATGCTGCACGTGGACCTTTGTCAGCAGTCTGTGCAAGTATGAATGTATGAATAGTCAAAGCATGAAGATAAACCCACCTGGAGGAAAAAAACAAGCTTACCACTAAAAATGCTTCGCCACAATGAGGCTGCATGCTGGATGCATTTCTGGGACTATTTTAGGATCAGGATGACAAGTTATGATGCCGACACATTTCTTATGCAGCAGCAGGGAAGTATGTTAATGGGAAATGTGCAGTGAACGTTAGCTTTTTTTTGTCCCTCAGAATCAGTGAACAAAGGATTCTTACTCCGACAATCCTACAGTTGTAATGATAGAAAGTCATCGAGTTCCTCTGTAGACCAAAAGTCGTCACGATCAAACAATATGTTGTTTCCAGAAACGCTTTGTGAGATGGAAAGGGCAGAAAAACAGAGACAGTTTCATGATGAGGAATGTCAAGAAGATCAAACACAGATAAAATCCCACTGAAATTATTGGAGGAATGTTTTCGGTTTTTTCTCAAAGAAACATGTATTCAGATTTTTCTCCTTTCCATCAATCTCAGTCTGTGCTTCCTGTCCTCCTCCCCTCTGTCTTCAAATCCTTCCCCCCCCACCCTGCGTCTTTGTGTTCCCCTGTCTGTGTCTTTCTTTATCTTCCCCCTTTTAAAAAGGACCGATTCCTTCTCCTTTTGTTAATGTGACAAATCTACACTAATGACTCTGCAGTGGCTCGAGGCGTCTCGCGCTGAAAAACTAACCCCCTTTTCTTCAGACCCTTCAGTCACTCCCGCACATTATTCCACCCTCTCTATAGTCTTTTTAAGTCTTTCTGAAATTTCTTGACAAACTTGTCCTCTGAAAAACAAAATGAAAAGGCTGCCTTGGTCTCAGTCCTCCCCGCCAGCACCTCCCTTCGCCGCCGCCGCCTCCCTGCATCACAGGCTGCTGTCACGTTGATGTTTCTGACATGAAACAAGCATGCGACTCGAGCTATTGTGACATTCATGTCTGACACTTGAAACTCTTTGAGGAGCTCATATTCGAGTCAGAGCTCTCTTTATAGGTATTTATTAATTTATTTTTTTTACTTTTATATTCTTCACTGCGCCAGGAGGCTATATCGAGTTTAGTCCGACTGTGAGAGGTTGAGCAGGTGGCCGCACGCTCTCGTTCTCCATCCGCTCACTCCTACCACCTATCCATTTCTACATGGCGAGATATGCATCAGTGCCATAGCAACAATAGCCTCCCTCAGCCCACGGAAAGAGGAGAAGGGAAGGGAAGATCTTGGCTGCGATCTAAGTTAGTCAACATCTTAGAGAGAGTGAGATATATCCTTCTCTCTGCCTTCAGTCATGGTTGTGGCGATGTAATGAAATGTTTTAACCTTAGAGCGAGAGAGAGAAAAATAAGAGAAGGAAGGGAGAGGGGATGATCTCTTTTTCCTTCCTTTTCTCTCTTCCTGTCAGGGGTGGCGGTGCATTGCGTTTGATGCCTGCGATAAGACTCTGTGTGGCTAATGAGGAAAGCGCAAGGCATACTCATTAAACTGTGAGTGTGTGTGTGTGTGTGTGTGTGAACAAACTGCGAGTGAGAGAGGGGAGAAGCTCATTACAATTCTGCGATTCTCAAAGGCCGAGTTAGTGAGGAGAATGAAGCCACGAGCCTGTTGCTCCGTTTGTCAACGTGGAAATATGAAAATACGCTCGCAGTCATGAATACATCTACGACGTTAAGTTCAGCTGATGGGAAACGCTGAAGTTGTTTTTACATTAAAGCGTCACTATATCACTGTTGCCACTGTGGCGGCTAAAGTAATGGCATTTAGAGCATCATATCACATTAAAACCCATCATCTAACATCATCTCACTTTTGGTCAAAACAAAACTGTGTGTGTGTGTGTGTGTGTATTTATTTATTCATACAGTTTAAAGTTGCAGCGACGGTACACATTAATAGATATTTCTCTTAACGTGTCACATAAACATTACATATGTCCGACACACATTCATTAAATTAAACGAACTGAATTTGGTTGGGAAAATGTCACCGTTTGTTACGCGTGTCAGTGAACGGTGTCCCGTGTCCTTCCGGTGTCCTGTCTTCTTCCGGTGTCCCGTGTCCTTCCGGTGTCCCGTGTCCTTCCGGTGTCCCGCGTCCTTCCAGTGTCGCCGGTGTCATTCAATCAAACGCGCCTCCTTTTTGTGCCTCCTTCTTGTTGTTCAAAGCTGCTTCTTTAGCTGCTGTAATGAGCCGAGCTGAGCCGGTGACTCCACCACCACCATCTCCCGCTCCACCCAGCACTTCAGAGTAAATAGTCTTTGAGGTTTCATGTCTTGTGAGGCTTTTGTAAGTTGCGATGTGTATGTAATATCCATGTGTGTGTGCCTTGAGTGTTGTGTGTATGCATCAAACATTTGCTATACTCCGTATTGCTCCGTTGTGTTTCATTGCCTTGCTTGCGTGGCTCCATAATGCAGTGGATACACTGTTCTTCTGTTTCCTGTTGCTCTGCGCGGCTCGTGCACCGTCTGCAGAAAGCTTTTTGTCGTCTTCTGTCTGTAATTTTTAACCATCACTTCATTGCGTTTGCAGAAATGTTAATTAATGTGCGTTGTCCTTTTATAAATAGATAAATGTAAGTTTGTAAAAATGGGTTTTTGCAACATACTGAAGGTTCAGATTGAGAAAAAGCAATGGACACCAGCTCATTAACATGCAAATAACAAACAAACACATGTAGACAAACAAACAAACAATCGATCACTATAGAGCTGCTCTTTGGGGTGTGGTCTGTTCAGGGACATCTGAAGACGTCGATAATCGATTATTAGATTTCAGATTAATCAATAATGAAAACGATCATTAATTGGAGCCTTATTTTCCCTACTTTTTCATAATCAGTCCCCAGATAATTTTATCTATGGATCTATGGAGTTGATCTACTAAAAAATGAATCAACAACAATCGTGATTTAACATATCTGTTAATAAACGCGCATGTGAATGTTGTTGTTGTTATTATTGTTTACATAACAGAGGGATTATAATTGTAACGTCCATCGGGGGAGAGACGCAGTGTGTTTGTGTCTGTTGCAGCGGATGCAGTGTTTGTATCTGTAATAATGGAGGACATCAGAGGTACATGTCTATAATCACTATCCTGTTGATTCAATAGCAGGGATTATTCCTCACAGAGAGATTATTCCAACAAAGACTTACAGCAGTAAACCTTCAAAGTGCCACCATGCTGCACACTCCAGCCTCTGAGCTCTGAGCTAATTTGAAAGGAGGGATTGTTTTCACAATGGCAGATTTTTTATTTTTTATTTTTGTTAAGGTTTCGTGTGAATTACTTCTTTTGAGAAAAAAAAAGCAGCACGTTTCTAAAACACAATATCAGTCTGATTCTGGTAGTCAGTGGGTGAGCTCCAAGATTACATCCCAGCAGACGTCTCGTGTTTCAGATACCGAGATTTTTCTACTTTTCAGATTTTTTAAGGTTCAGTGATCAGTAAGATATGATGAGAAAAGAGGGAGGAGAAAGAGGGGGGAGAAAGAAGGGGGGAGAAAGAGGGGGGAGAGGTAGAGAATAGTAGGAATTTACCTCAGTTCAAGTTTGTGTCAGAGCCAAAGTCAAACAGTTAGATTTAGAAACCGTATTAAGACGAGACATTGTTTACTCTGCAGCAAAGCAACGCTCAGCGGGTCGTGCCAACAGCCATCGCAGAGCATTGTGGGAGGCTTTTTCCGGAGCGGGTGTCGTCATGGGTTTGTACATCGCACCCATCCGTGTGAAATATTAATGAAGCCGAAATAAATTTTTAACGCACATTCTCTTCATCATCCTCCCACCTACCTCAGTGTGAGACAATGTGCCAGCGAACGTACAATGCAGCGCAAAAAATTCAGAGCCACGCACACACACACACACACACACACACACGCTCGGTGTGACCCACAGTAAAGCATGTCATTCTTCACAGGCTTTATTAAAGGAATAATCATCAAAGAGGAAAAAGTGTTGTTGCATACTTATAACGAAGCAATCCCAGGCGGCTGATGAGCGGTCGACGGCTTCTGCTGTTTTTTTCAGGGTGTGTGTGTGTGTGTGTGTGTGTGTGTGTTTACGTGACGTTGTAAACTCAAGGTGCTCTCACACACTCGCAGTGTGGTTTGATTCTCCCCATCGAGCACGGTGACCTGGCATTTCGGTGACTTTTAGAGGTGTTACCGTGCTGACATATTGCTCTCTCATTTTCCCAGAGCGCCTCCCTGCGCCTCCCCCCCCCTCCCCTCCCCTGCGTCTCCCTCCATCTCTCACTCCCCATGTTTCATACATCTTTTGTTGTCTGCATTACTTACTTCATTTCAACCTGTAGTTTGGCTCACGCGTCGCTTGTCTTCACACGTCTAATATCAACAAGCTATCAACATCTTTAACCGATAAAACGACTTTTGACATCCACGAGTGTAATTTTGCTTTCTTTGTCTTTTCTAAACAACCGTTTTTTGACTTTACTGGACTCGCCATGAAACATTTTCTTATCCCAAACATGTTGGTCCTCTTTTTTTTTTTTTTGACACCAACACCCACGTTCTGAACCACGTGAAAGACCAAAGCAGAGTGGATTTTAAGGAGTACTTACTGCAGGACAGACTGATAATGACAATAGCATTTCTGATTACATTCGCCTGAAGAGGTCTTTGCAGAAAAATAGGATTCATAACTACAACCGCTCAAAGGACAAATGCACAGTTGACCAGAGAAGAAGAATGAAATATTTTACATGTGCATAAGAGAAGTTACAAATCTAAAAAAAAAAAAAAATGCTCTGTTATGGTCTCCCAAAGGGCTACTGTTGATGACCAGCGTTGTGCATATAACATACAGTTATTAGTATGCAGTGAAAGAACTGGATCATCTTATATTTCATAAAGCAAAGGCTGGCCCTTATATAAATATATATATATCCTTATGACACAGGTGCAGGAGCGTTTGGATAAAGACAGTAAGAGGAGACATGAAAGTGATTTTCTCTCTGCACTAATTACTCGTCTTCCTCTATCTCTAAAAATAAAGGCGTCTTTCCCTCAGCAAACCGCCACTTTTACAAACCGTCGGTGCTCCATGCGGTGTCATTTTGATCATCGATATTTAGCAAAGAGAGGGAAAAAAAATTAATATATATATTTATATATATATATATATATATATATTTCTCCCAATTATCTGAGCTGGCGGTCTTTGCAGAGCCATTGACCTCAACCTCTTTGTATCTTAGCAATTTAATCTAACCCTGGCTGTGTGTTGTACGTGCTAATTAGAAAGCATTTCAAAGAGAAACTCACACCAGGAGCACCGCAGAGAAAGAGACGCCGAGAGGGAAAAGAGAGACGGAGACGGAGATAAACATTTCCACATAAGAACATGTAATAGCTGTGAGTGTTTTGAAAGGATAACTCTAACGCCTCAATAGCTTCACGGCGAGCTGGAGCTGAAAAGATGAGATCAGGGGGACTTTACATAAGAAAGAAATATTCCAGTCTAGTCATGTTGCAGTGAATAAAAACCGTTTTTCTTACAAAGACCTCGATTTGTTGATCATTAAGCAAACCTCTATTAGAAGAACCTGTTTTTTTTTGTATAGCACGGTGATAATAACCATAACGAGTAGGTAAATTGCATCTGAAATGAGGAATGGTGGGTAAACTAGGTTTCACGTTCATTTTTGTTGGGGTCTGAGGAGCAGATGAAGCAGGGAGGATTATAAAATGTGAAGTAAAGCAGGGAGGGAGGGGGGCTCGCCTCATCCAAATCCATTACTTGAGTCTGCAGAGCTGAGAAGGTCCCATCTCCAATTAGCTGTTTCATCTGCAAGTGGAAATGTGACTATAGGGAGACGCTGCCCGGCAACATTACCTCCTTTCCAATAACTTACAGCTGTCAGGAATGTGTGTGTCTGTGTGTGTGTGTGTGTGTGTGTGTGAAAGTGTGTGAACAAATCCTCAGCAACAGCACTGCTGGTTGTCAGATTGTCCCATTAATAAGCTTTGGCCTTTATTACCACTTAGCAAAAGGCTATGTGTGTGTCTTTTCTTTCTCAAATGTGCTTCTTACGCTGCCTCCATTAAAGTGAAATCAGAGTGTGTGTGTGCGCGCACCTCACATGTGCTTGTTTGCGTAGCCGTCAGCGTGTCAGATTACTTTTTAAGGCGGATTGTCATATACATGATTTTGCATTTTCACTGTCGCTTTGAAGTTTTTCATGAGCGTCTCTCACATCACCTACTGTAAGACTGTGTGTGTGTGTGTGTGTGTGTGTTTCTAATGTGTGTGCCAGCATGTTTGCATGTATTATTTACTTATATATTTATTTTTTTATTTGCAGCATGGCGTGTACTTTGTTTGCAAGGATTACAGACGGTGGGAGCTCAAGCCTCTTAGCCCCTCACAGGCTGCCACAGCTGCCTGCCACTTCTAATGACACTTCAGACTAAGACTGGCTAAGTCCATAGGCAGGTTTATTAGTTTAGAGAATGCTTCAATGCATGCAGCCTCTTTTTTTGTATGAGTGTGTGTGTGAGTGAGAGTGAGTGATTGCCTTGCTCAGGCGGCTCTGACAGCAGGCCTGTAGAGTTTAAATGAGAGGGATGCTGTACACGGGGAACATAAACGTCTGCGTTGGCATCGACACGTCCTGACACAACGCGTCAGCATTCAAACAGCTCCATTACCTAATGAAGGATGCAAATGTAAATCTCTCTCCCTCTCTCTCTCTCTCTCTCTCTCTGTCCCTGATGACTTGAGCTAGTTTTATATAATAATGTCATTTAATCATGTCTCATTGTTTTATTTGGCAGGGTCTCCCACGGGTGCCGTTACATCACGCACTTTGTATTCTTCGCGTATGCAGGCATGTTTTTTTTTTTTTTAATGAAACCGCTTTGATCACGGACGTTTTTATTTATTTGTTTCTTTATTTCTCATGCAGATTACTATCTAATTGACATTTGTATATTTATTAATATAAAGTAATGAAACGCAGCTTCAGGGAGGAGGCGGGTTGGGTGGATGGATGGATGGGTGGATGGATGGGCAGAAAATCCTAAAAAAAAGTGGACGAAGCTGCTGTTCGCATCCTGTTTCCAACAGAGTTCGGGTTATTTTAAAAAAAAAAAAACATGACAATATGGTGTTTACTGTTGCCATGACGATCAAGGTTGCTTTCAGGAGACTGTTTTTCATTCACTTAATGCAGAACCAGCTTCAGGTAACCAGCCGGTAGCAGACAGGTCACTGTGAGGCAATAAAAGTGCTGCAGCCACTAAATATAAAGCAATACGACGAAGAGACGGTTACTTTATTTTTATTTATTTTTTTCCATATGTTGTCATATATGAAAATATCCTAAAAAAATAAACACAAGCAAATTATTTTAACAGCATTTGTATAGAAACGATTCTGCCCCGAGTTGTAAACAGTTTCCACTCTGTTGGTTTTATGTTGAATCTTTTGCTCAAACTGTCTTAATTCTACTTTTCTACAAATCCACAGTAGAGGAGCGTTTGATGGGTGTTTGGCATCAGTCCTCGCTCACTTTTATTGCAGTAGCAGGTGTGAAAGCCGGGAGCATTTTGGGAAGGAGGAAGCATTGTTGTATACCTGCTTTCCTGGCTTTGTGTGTGTGTGTGTGTGTGTGTGTGTGTGTGTGTGTGTGTGTGTGTGTGTGTTGTAGTGCTTGGGAAAGCAAAAATAACCTGGCGATATTCAGAAAAAGAGAAATAGCTGTAAGACAGAGTGAAAAGAGAGCGTTACGATATCAAGATAAGAGTTAAAACCATTTCATTACATTAATTAAGACTCAGTTTGTCAGGCTCAGCACAAGACTTGCAGCGATTAGTTGATTAATCCATTAATCGCCCACTGTTTTGATAATCGATTAATCGTTTTGGAGTTAATTAAGAAGAAACTGTGAATATTTCCCAATAATGAAAACAGTTGTTAGTTGCAGCTTTAACTCAGTTAGCGGCGAATCATTATGTTAGCGTGTTAGCATACTAATGTTATGTATGTTGTACCTATGTACTGTATGTACAGCATGTTCACTTACTAACACTAGTATGTTAATCCAGTGTTATAACATACTATAGCATATGTTAGCGTGTTAGCATACTAATGTTACGTGTTGTATGTTGTACTTACCAACATTCAGCTTGTTTTGTGTGTTTTTTAAAACATTTAACAAAGTTCCTGACAATAATATTTATTTATTTATTTATTTATTTATTTATTCAACAAACATACAACATATTGTTTTAATGACAAATTGAAGTTTTGGGGAAATTTAATCCTTTTCCCAGTCCATACATATATTATCTTTAGCATACAGATTTACCTGCACTAAGCTAATATCTATTGTTGTGTTGATTTATTTACTCCCCTTCCTCCTCCTCCTCCTCCTCCTCCTCCTCCTCACCCTCTTCCTCCTCCTCCTCCTCCTCCTCCTCCTTTCTCAGTGATAATTGTCAAAGTCCTTTTCTGTGAAACTAGTGATGATTTAACTAGTTGCTTTTCTTCACATAAATCGTCCGTTTAATGAGCATAAAACATTCGGAGAGCTGCTGCGGTCACATCTTTTAAAAACAACCTTTTCACAGACGTCCACATCCACTTTTAAAACGCAGTGAGACCGAGTCACACGAGCCGACACTGCAGCAGCGTTTTCCACATTATTTATCTTTTCATGTCTTTAGCGACGGGATATTTTTTTTTGATGATAACACTGTTGGTATTCGGCCATTTCCATGCATCCTTTTTATAATTCAATACATCATAATTCACATAAGACATACTTGGCGTGAAACGCAGCTAACATGCGTGGTCAGTGAGTGTGTATGTGAGCCTGCGGGGTGTCACATCTAAGTGCAGGGATCCCAGGGAGTGTGTTCTTGGAGGTGTACCACTAGTTTGATCTCTCCATATTAGCTGTATTCCCTGCTATGTCGGCCTCATTACTTTAGCCAGTTCAGCAGCACCGCGGCTCCCACTCGGCCACCTTCAACTAACGTACTACTTCTACTCCTGCAGTCAACCTTCCCTTTCTTCTGTTTACTCTTTCATCCGTCATTCACTCTGCGCGTGTGTCTACGTGTGTTTGTGTGTGCACCCCAGCTGTGGTTCTGACCCAAGCTTTCATTTAGACAAGACACAGAGCAGCGCCGAGGTGGAGGTGGCATCTGCTTGCCTCTAATAGGGATGTGCTATTGATTAACATTTACCGGGGCCGGTCCAACCCTCACCCCGCTGAGAGGAAAGACAGACATGGAGCGAGACCATTTGTCACTTTGTCGAGAATTACAGGACGGGCCTGTCTGTCATCTGTCTGCAGGTCTGCGCTGGATATCGAAGCTTCAGTAAAATCAGATATAAGGCAGCATCTCAGTCGCCCTCTACTGATGTGAGTTTGTTTGATTACATATTCCAGGACTCATCAGCACCACCGTTTTAATTTTTATGGGGAGTCCTTAACCCGAATGATTGATTCTAATGAGACATTTTGATCGGCTTCTACACAAGTACGCACAATTAATTCAGATTTGATTAAACTTTAATGATGCCCTTGGGGAACTGGACTGTTGCTATTTGCAAATAGTGAGGCAGAATATGATTTGACGAGAACAGAGCGAACAAATGGCAAAGTTTCAGACGTGCCGAGCCGAAATGTGAGTGAATATGAGCTGCTGCTGCATCTGAAAACGCTTTTCAGAGCGTGAGGTGACGCAACCAAAGATTATTTTGGTTAATGATTAATCTACCAGTTATTTTCTCAGTTTAATTGTCTGTAAATGCTGTTCTAGTTTCTTAGAGCTCATGCTGATGTCTTTAAATGTCTACTGAAAAACAACTTTGCGATTGAAAACTCAGATATTCAACATATTAATGACAGAAAACAAGGTTGCTGATATGCTGTAAACCATGTCTGTTTATCCAGACATCCACACATCATCCCATCCATCTATATAGCCATCGTTTTTAATCATCCCACCAGTCAATACATGTAGCGGTCCATCCATCCATCCATCCATCCATCCATCCATCCATCCATCCATCCACCTCTGCCACTATTTCGTCATATTAATCCCACACTGACTCCTCTGTCAGGCCCAATCCAGGAGCTAATGCATGTGACTAATGAGCGCTAATGCTTATCCACTGATACAACAAATGGCATCAGATAGCTGCAGTATTCTAATAGCGGGATGTGATTATACGGATGAGCAGCTATCAGAGTCTCTGTCACTTCTCTATTCTTCGTCTTCTTTCTGTTGGGAGGGGGGGTAGAGGTAGAGTTTCCATTTTGTTCCGTTTTATTACCTCCAGCCCAGCGCTTTAGGCATGGCGGTTCACGGATGAAAGAGAAAATGGATGGAAAGATTTTGGAGGAGGAGGAGGAGAGGGCAGGCAGGAAAAGTTGAAAATAAACCTTTGCTGAAAGTGAGGTGTGCATCTTGTGTCACCCTAGAAAGATGGAGACGGGGAGTGTGGAGGAAAGAGAAGAAGAAGAGAGAGAGAGAGAGACGGAGTAATTGAAATAGGAGAGCGCTACAGCAGCGAGCCCACGTGTCCATCAGCAGCGCCGCCGCAGCGGGTGGGAGAGTGCCGTCGGAGAGAGGAGAGAGGCCACATTCCCCGCTTGTTCCAGTATGAGAGCAAGATTGACAGCAGAGGTAGGGGTGGTGCTCTGCCAGGCAGCGTACAAACACACACACACACACACACACTCACTGGCTCTCCATAACTTGTGGCAAGTGCTTATGTGTGACAGGTTGTTGGGGAAATATTTTCTGTGTTAGGTTTATGCACTGTGATAAGGTCGGTGGAGTAAAAAGACCTCGGTGTGAAGTGTGGCCTGGATCCTTTCAGCCTCTGGCTCGGTTTGGAGCAAAAAGTCACAGCTGGTCTTAAATTTTTAAGCCAATATAGAAAACGGCACAGGGCTGAAATTTCTGCCCGAGCCTGAACCGGCCTGATTCATTCAGGCCCGAGGCCCGGCGAGAGACTGACAGCTGACAAATGTTTAAAATCTGAACCTGTCCTGAATCTAAAACTATCTCTCCTTCATACATACGGACAGACACCACACTAGTATCTTGGTTATGATTAAACCTTCAGAGTATTTGATAATCCTGAATATACCAGCTGGAGTACTGCGATAGAAAACCTCATATCCACACAGACAAAATCTTAAGACCTTAGTGATAAAGCACACAGTAAAAAACAAACACAGTAAATAAGCGAATAAGTGACCATAATGAGAAGATGTTTAACAGGCTAAATCCTCAGAAAACATGTGAAATTCTCTCTATTCAGATTTAAATTCCCCATGAAGCATCCAAACACCCACTATCCACCTACCCGGCTCCAGGACTGTGAGCTAAGTGGTCAATGTTCATACTTTAAACCAGATCCTCTAAATCCACCGTTCATACATAAAAAAAAAAAAAATGGGCCCAAATCTGTCAAACCTATCATAGATCTGTGAGCAAATGAGCCTTTGAGATATGTAACAATATCAGCCTGCCTTTATAATCCCAAATCATCATATCTATGCTCAATCATAAGCAGTAATGCTCACAGTGGCGATAAAGCTATTTGAACAGCACCATGAAAGAAGGAAAAAAGAGACGGTGAGCTTTTGAGGTACACACCACAAAACATCAGTCTGAGGCTCGCAGATGCCTCCTCTGCAGGGGAGCAGTGAAGTCTGGCAGCGCCAAAGCTAATCGGTCATGGTGAACATATGCCAGCTGAGTGTTTATAATCGTAGGCTTCATCTCCATGCCTGTCAGGTCTTCCGTGGCCGTGATCACAGGATCCCTGCTACGGGGGTGAAGCCCAGAGGCCATGCTTAAAGACCGAAATCCTTTACAGGGCCCAGTAATTAGCCAACACAGTTCTGCAGCCATGCTCCTCGCTTTGATCTGCACACTGATCAATGGCAAGATCACAGTGGCTTGATAACTAGTTATACCCTCAATATGTGTGTGTGTGTGTGTGTGTGTGTGGTTTATACGTTTACACATTGGGCTTGCTCATGTTCTGCATCTTTGAATATGCTTGTGTTTTCTTCTAAACCTCGTGGATACGCAGCTTGTGGTGTTAATTTTAACACGACAGACTCTATAATGTTCACTGCTCTTGTGAGGAAAACCAAATAGGAAGATGAATTTCAGATTTCCCTCGTGCAATCTCCCCCCCCCCCCTCCCTCTCCATCTCTGCTGCAGCCGTCAGCAGGAACAATTTATGTTTCCATACTCGATGATCATCTTATGTCCTCGTATGAATAGAGATAACGACCGTGTCCTATAGGTAATTTTCTGTCTGCCTTGGGATTGCAGGTACACACCAGCTCGACAGATACTGGAGGCCGATACTGGCCTTGTATTTCACATTGTCTAGGTAGCTTTACTGTATTTACCGTTATTGTGTTTCAATAATGAAGAATGTTGTTGTCTACAAGACTTATGGTATCCTTTGTCATTATTATACTTTCCTGAAATATCCCCATATTTTAGTAGCATCTTTTATTCTTATTCCCACTGTACAACCTGCCCTCAGGGGACAGTCAAGATCTGGTGTGTGTGTGTGTGTGTGTGTGTGTATACTGTTTGATCTACAACATCAAACACTTCTTCTTATAGCGTAAACCACTATGTACATTCATGCAAAAACACAATTTATGTGCATGCGTCTACTTTATAGCTACATCTTTACTCACGTTTCCTCAGTCGATGGACTCTGTTGCACATCTGGATTTAATCATTCAATTCAGACTCTCTATCATGCGCGCAAGTCCCGGAGTCGAGGAGATCAGCAGGTGAGTCAACTGTCAATCACAGCTGTCAATCAACACCCCCGTGGAGTTGACATCAAAGCTACTATAAAATATTATCAGTGGAGCAATAATTTTCCAAAATGGCCACCGGTATACTTATAAAAGGGCGCCACTTTAGTGATTGAAACCATAATAGCTCGTTGGAGAATGGTATTACCCAGAAAGAAGTCGATGCTATTTGAATGGGAGTCAATTGGAGCCAGCATCTAGCAGCCGGTAGTGCCATTGCACTTTAAGTTTCTTCCACATTGGCTCCAACCTCAAGCTGCGGTAATTGCTGCTTGGTTCCACCTGAACACCTGTCAGTCATCTTGATGAGCTTTCAACCTTTGAATCATAACAATTAACTATAAATGTACCAGAAGACGATGGAAGATACAGACGCTGAATAAAGATCACTTATAAATGTGTTGGGTTTTTTTTCACAGTAAAAGCAACCGTGTTACTTTAAGTGCATTCATTTTGCACAGCAGTCATATTAATCCAAATGTAATCTAAAACATAGAAATATATATTGCAGTAAGGTATCAGCATAAACAGGTAATTGAATATAGGCCATTAAAAACAGCATATATATGCACACCTTGGTCTCCACCCTGCACGTCCCCAGGCTGTGGGTGGCTGACAGGCGCTGGATGCAGATATGTGTTTATTTAAGCACTCGGAGGGAGTCAATAGTCTCTTAATGTCGGCCTCCTGATCTGCTGTTTGAGCAAACACAAACTGTCGACTCTGTCAGGGGAGATAACACGAGCACAGAGAACACCAAGCCCTCCGAATGATTGACTGACATTTTAGAGAGACAGAGTACAGTGTGTGTGTGTGTGTGTGTGTGTGTGTGAGAGATGTGATGTTGAAGCAGAGAGAACATATGTGGAAGGAAAGACAGAAGAAAATGTCCTTTTTTTTTCACATCTGGGCAATTTCACCAGTTCTTCCTCTTTCTCCTCCTCCCTCTCTGTGTATATATGTGTGTTCACCTTCTTTCCATTTCTCTATCTTTAAGTATATTCTTCTATCTCTCTTCTGCCTTTCTTTTTCTCCTTTCCTCTTTATCTCATCTAGTATTTTCCTTCTCCTTTAATCCTCTTCTCATTTTATCTCCTCCTTACTCTTTCTCCTTCTATTTTCTATCTTCCTTCTCTCCTTTTCTCTTCTCTCAACCTTTCTTTTCGCGCTCTTCTCATCTCCCCTCTCTTGTTCTCTCTCTCTTCTCTTCCCTGATTCTCCTCCTCTCCTTTTCTCTCCTCTGCTCTTCATTGAAGTAATCGTCACTGAGAGCTCTGTTGATGTTGAGGCTTATATGAAACTCCTCTGTGAGTGGATGAGATCAGAGCAGCCAGGCGGTGAGAACAGACTACCCGACACATTGCGCTTAACATGCACCGAATGAAATAAACAGCATCTACCCTTCAACCACCGCAGCCAGTCGGCTCATGCAGAAAAAAGTCAGTTAAAATCTCCCCCCAGACGACATTCATCAAGTTTCCCTCCATGACTCCTCGCGCTACACAATGACTGTATAAACATCATCTATATGGGATACAACTATACGGAGGTCGAAATCGGGTACTGACCCTTTACCTCATTAAAAAAAAAAAAAAAAAAAAAAGAGAAAAGTAAGTGACAGAAAAGTTGTGGCTATTCACTGTGAGCTTGTTATGTCTAAGCGCAACATGGCTGATTGGTGTTTTGGGCTGAGGACGTGGCAAAGGGCAGAAAAATCCTCCAGCATGCACCGACATAATTGCCATCAAAACATGAGCGTGTACCTGAAGTTTCCGTCCTATTATGACAAAATTAACTTAATTAGGTTTAATTTGGACAATGACGTCGGTAGCAGGATCGATACTTTCTTCTTTCTGAGAATATGGTGGCCGTGTTTGTGTTCCTGGGCGCTGGGGTCTTTATAACTCATGGCGGCTCTCCACTTGATTCAGCTCTGTATGTCTGCTAATTTTACCTCATCATCACTATTCAGGTAACGACGCTCCTCTACATCTCGAGGCCTCACTGGCTCTGTTTCCTTATCTCCCTTCTTCCCCTTCTACGAAATTCACAGCCACCTCGGGAAAGTGTAATTACGGTTCCTTTGCATTCACTTTCTATTTGTCAAACAAATGATAGAGAATCGCTGCTTCACGCACATTCAGTCAAGCAAATGCGTAGCCTCACACACTGCATGCCGGGCCCCCGGATAGACTAATCATGGCTCACTCACTGTAGCTTGATGAGGTGTGTGTTACATGCGTGGGTGGGCTGCATATACTCTGTCGACTATGTAGTGTGCACGTGTGTGTGTGTGTGTGTGTTTTCCCGCTTGGACAAATGTGCATGCACAATTTCCTGGCACCTAATTGACAGGGAGCGGAACAGTTGTTGGAGTAGAGACATTTTTTGATGCGGATGTCTAACAGCAGATTAGACACTCCTGCCTATTCAGCATGGAGCTGTCATTCTCTCATCGTCAGCACCCCTGCGTCTTTCTACCTACTTTCCATGACATCTTCTTCTTTTTTTATTTTTTTTTGCTATACGCGCTATCACTTCATCATTTCAGCGGCATACCTGTTTCTGCTAATGAGCGGTGTTTAGACGAATGGAGAACTGTCTTCTTATCCCATTCTTTGCCTCCCTTTCTTCTCCATCTCTGTTTTGGGAGTCATCCAACAGGCTCTTGCGCCTTTGGTTCATCTACCACTGGTATTCTCCAGTTTAATGATCCACTCTGGGACCGAGGCTTCTAAAAGTGCTAAAAAACATTAGTGGAGCTGCGGGGCTCCTGGGCCTGTCGCCGTCTGATTGTACCTGAGCTTGAGTGTGTCATCTGAGACTTTGTTCGTATCAGGTGATCTACTCCTGTACTAGTGGCATTAGATTAACAATCGCATAGGGAAGCTGGCTGACTGAGAAGGTATATATGGAGAGGAGAGAGGAGGGGAAAGTGGAGAAAAGAAGAAAAACAGGTTGGTGAAAGGAGTCCACAGAGAGTGGAAAAGCTGCTGCTTGTGTCTTTTTGTGAAATCGGGAACTGAATATCTTTTATTGATTGGTTGAAATCAATTTAAATCAGACAAAGAGTCCTGACCACATGTGATTATCATCCAGGAAACGGTGTGAAATATCAGAAATTACAGAAATAAGATTAAAAGGGATTATACCCAGGTACATTTGTTTTCTGAATATATCTTAATATACTCTCAGTATTCTTCCTGTGAGTCCACCTTCCTTCTATAAAGGGCTTTTTGCCTCCAGGCCTGATTCAACCAGGTCCCGGGAGTATTGCTCAGGGTTCTTGGTCCGTGCTGACTCGATAGCAACGTTTGTTATGGAGATTCTGTTCAGATTCAGAGACACATACACGCTGCAAAGATCGATTTCCATCTTGTCCCAAAGGTCTTTACTGGGTTGAAATCTGGACTGAAGTATAGAACAAGATATCTGGACAACAATTGACTAGATTGCCATTAAAACTTAGGATTCATGGTCCCCAGAAAATGATTCTCATTGACTTTCCCTGACATTGCCTCTATCATTTCTATACTGTATCGTCAGATTTCCCTCTTGGCCAACATTTTTGGTCACAAACACCCTCCTCAAACCTAAACCTTTTAGGGTTTCTTTAGTGCTGCGCTCATGAGAAAAGGTCAACATTGTAAATAAGGTCATGAAGGGTTAACCTCCATTGGAGCCATAATGGCAATGGTTTGGTTGGGCCCCATTATACACGGCAGTACTCGAGAGGTGACATAATTAGATGATTATTGGATTAGTCATTTGGCAAACACTAACACAATATAGCCTAAACTACAACTAAAGCTAGATTTTGACATAGAGTCCTTCTTCAAGACCAGGGTGATGAGTTGAAGGTGCACATTTCAAACACATTCAACACACATCTGGACAAGCAAATTCTTTCTCTAAACTGGGAGGCAAACAAAGTGCATATGTAGCATAATATACTATTAAAATCAGTTGGTTCACTCATCCCCGAAGCCTCCGGGAGCTGTCTATACTGCATTAATTGCCCGTAGACTGTAAATACTGGGATGTGGTGTAGTGATATTAGACAAGTAGCTTGTCATTTTGTGGCAGTGCAGGCAGCTGTACTTTAGAATGAGTGGTAATGTGTGAAAGAACAGACTGTTTTCCCCCTGAGGACTATTTTCAATGGATTTGCTCAGTTCCTGAGAGGACTGCCATACGTGTGATTGTGATTGTGTGTGTGTGTGTGTGTGTGTGTGTTTGTGTGTGCATTCACAGACGGGGCCTAGTGAATGTGTGAGGCAGTGTGTGTTGTGTAGGTGGAACCTTCTGGAGTGTTGGAGGAAAACCCATAGGAGGCGATGATATGACTGGACTGTAGCAATAGGCAACTGTGCCTCCCGGGGCTTATTCATCCTCTCTAATAATTTCAGTTAAACGTCCTTTCCTTCACTCCCTCTATCTCTTCTTTCACTTCCTCACTACTTTCTGGTGTCTTGTGTTTACCTCACATCCCTATAGCGTCTTTCCTACGCTCCCTGTAATTCCTCTTTCCTCCTTCCTTAAATCTTCTAATCCTTCCTTCCCTCCTATCTGTCCTTGCCTATTTTCTTGCTATCTCTCTCTTTTTACACCTCATTCTTAATCTCCTGTCTGTCTTTTCTCTCTCTTCCTGCTATTTTTCTCAGCCATAGATCCGTCAATCCTTCTGGTGTGTAATGACTACTTAACGCTTATTGTACACAAAAAAAAACAAAATTGTTGGATGAATTGAGACAAGTGTGGTATTTTTGGGTACAACCTTTTTGGAAAATGTATGCAAGTTTTGGCCTGTGGGTGGCATCAGAGAGACGTTATGTTGTCACCTTCAACAAAAGGGTTTATAATTGTTGATTTGGTGGCCATTTTAGGATGTCACACACTCGGCTTGTCAGACTCGGCTCTAAATTATCACCTTTTATCAGTCTACGCTGTACTTTGTCAGTCTCAGGTGTGCGTAGGCTCAACTATGCTTCAAGCTAACATGCAGACTGCAATTCAGCAGCTTTACACTTCAACAAATGTACAGATCTGTTGGGTCAGCACATGACAAGGTTATATGAAAATAAGAGAAAATATGTATTTATTTTTTTACCACTAGGAGGTGCTGAAACCAAGTTAAACAACAAACTGGAGGAGGACAGATATTATATTTCCAACGCTAACTTTGCCCTTCCGGTTCCGTTATAGAGATTCAGGGAAATGACAAATATCGTAACAAGCTACTGAGCCTCCATCGGTTTTCCAAATAATCTAAATATGGATGCATTATGGATACGTGCGTAGGGATGTACGTACATCTAGGCCTAAATAATAATGGCGTGATGGCAAGTACCTGGCGTCTAGTTTCTGTTTTACTTTTTGGTCTCGTCTTGGAAAACGAGCCTCACAGCAGATACAGTAAATATATAAGACAGGGACCACACTGCTACCAGCTACTGGGTCACGTCCTGCACCAGCTTGTCTACACTGCAGCATGATGTTCATACAGTTTCTAAACATTCACTTTTTCTAGCTACACCACCACCACCACAGCTGTCGTGTGTGTGTGTGTGTGTGTTTTGCAGTGGCAGGCAGGCAGATGTCTGACAATATTCTGACGTTCAGTCCTGCTGTCTGCCTATGACTCAAGGATAGTCCACACACACACACACACACACGCTGGTGCTTGTTCCTAGTCCCAACGGGCCTAATTGGCCCAGCCTGCTTAGTACAGCACTATTATTCAGCACTTCTGACGAAAAAATATTCTGTGTGTGTGTGTGTGTGTGTGTGTGTGTGTGTGTGCGCGCGCAGTAAAGCTTCCCAGTGACACTTAAAGAAGTCCCTGGAGAGCTTCATGTCGTCTCATGCTCTGACACATCTGTCGCTCGCTGAGGAAAGGTACACCTTTCTGGGTTTCACACAAGTCCAGAGAATTTACACACACGCACCCAATACTATAAGAGAAAAAAAAAAAAAAAGATATGGAGGGAAAAAGAAAAAGAAAGTTTTTCAACTCCCATCAAGTTTACACCGCACAGCCGTGATTATGTTTTCCTCAGACGACTTATCAAAAATAATTCTTCACTCTCCTTCCAGCCTCCAGATTGATTGCTTTGCTTTCCCTTAATGACGAACGAAACCCAGCGTGTTTGGCTCGGTGCCAGGCCACTGGAGCATCGTCCCCCCCGCTAGAAAGAAATCAGGGCCGTGGCGTTGGCGTGTTCTCCCCCCCTCCGATCCCTCCCACGCCAACCTCCCTCCCTCCCCCCCCGGTTCCTTCTGTCTCTCCACCCCAGTCATTACTCCAATCAGCCGCCCAGCACTGTAGAATCATAATTCTATTTCCTGTGGTGATTCATTGTGTTAGTCATCAGGTAGTTTGTTTAGAATTACGGCCTCGGCGCCGGCCATGTTTTGTGCCGGCATCTGCTTCGGCGCACGCCCACCGTCCAGGGGGCTTGAGCCTTGAACTATAAGCTGTTCAAGGTTAAAACCACAATTTAGTTCCATGTTGGTCTCCCCGAACTCTTGAGAAAAAAAATCTGTCGTTCTGTGCTGTCTGAATCAACCATTTGTTAAGTGGTTAAGAGCATTTGCATCATCTTAAACAGGACACAACATGCTTTTTGTTCTTATGTTGCATGTGTATGTAAAACCACCATACAGAACCATATGTAAAATTACATTTACAGAGAAGGGAAAGGTCCCTGTGTGCTCAGTTAAGAGCCGGTGGATATGAATATTAAGCTACAGCTTCTACATACGTGTGTGTGTTCATTCAGAGGGACAGACGTGGATGTGCTTGTTATTACAGAAGGAGAAGAGACAAAAGTTCTGTCAACACGCAGAACAGCAGTTGGTTTGTAAAAAGTGCTGTCACAAGCGCTAAACGCCTGCTCTGTGCCGCTGACGCTCACTTTAAAACTCTGATGAAGTTTTTTTTTTCCTCATTTGTTTCTCCATCTGCTTGGTTTGTACAACTGCACAGCGTTTCTAGTTTATCTCCTCTACCTCCCCTCGGCCCCTCCACCATACCTCAGATTTATTTTCTTTCTTTTTTTTTTTCCTCTCGTCTTGTCGTTATGTTTTCTGTCTTTAAAGCGGGCGCGCCGAGGTAAGCGGTACACCGTGTTTGAATGTGTTCTGCCACCTCGTCTTCACGTGGCCTGATTTCCCAGGGGGAAATGGGCGTTTGGCATGTTTACATTTTGTTCCCATTTCTGCGTTGCATCAAAAACACTCCGTCTCCTTTTTCCTCTTTCCCACTGCGCTGCAAACTAGACGTTCGTCGGGGGAAAACAGATGCTGACCCGTCTCTTATACCTAAAAAGACTTGTGAGAAAACAAAAAAGAATATCCTTGGGACGGTGTACAGGACACACCATGTGTGTGTTTGAGTGATTACTATTCATAGATCCAGCCTTACAATGCCTTACCTGCACAGAAGATGGATGCTTTTGGTGTTTTAAACATGTCACCTGAGCTAACGAGAAGTGAAAGCTTGAAAAGTTAAGTTAATCTCCGGGGCCCATTCCAGCATCTCCTCAGGGATGGTTTTATACGTGATGGCCTCCATCTTTACTCCGTCTGACAAGTAAAATGGGGAAAGTAAAAACGTGGTACATCGGACTCAAACATCAATTGCAACCTTGTCCTGGGTTGTGATGTCAGTCGGGGAGGTGAGATGGAAGGTGAAGTGCCGACAAGACAAACAGACAGCTTTGACAGAAACGTGTTCGTCAACTCTCGACTCGCCCGTCTCTTCGCTCAAAGTGTAATTTTTGACAAGGTGCCACATTTTAACAAGATAACCGAGTCGTTCTTCATTCGGTTGCTTGAATCGGATCCATTTTTGAATTTATTTTTCATGCTTTTCCTCATAGTGTTTTAATCTTTTGATTGAAATCAGTCACAGGTCAGTGACATTTGAGAAGCTGGATGCTGCAGATGTTTGGTAACGGTTGTGATAGTTGTTGAGGTCTCTACGTCTTTTATTAGTTACCACCTTTTACCACTTTTTTTTTTTCCTTGATAAAGGACTTTAATTAATCAACAAATAGTTTCACCGTTATGCTCTTCTGTAGCTCCCGTTGTCAGATACGACTCCGATGTGTCCTCTCTTTCACTGACAGCCTTTCTGTCGCCGTCTTACCGATGTTAAGATATTCTACCCCTCCTTCTCCTTCCCCTTCCCCTCCTCGCCCTCCGTTTAAGCTCTTCCATCTGACAGGTACATGAGTGTGTGAACAGTATGGCAGGAATAAGCTGGTATTACTTCTATTGGCCTGAAGGTGAAAACGGGCGAGTATAACTCCCTGTCTTACCCATATTGTAAATGTATGTATGTATGTATGTATGTATATATATGTGTGTGTGTGTGTGTGTGTGTGTGTGAGAGAGAGAGAGCAAGCCAGTGAAGTGAAGCGACAGAGCGGTGGGCTGCTGGCTGTCAGTCTGATCCCAGATCTGGATTGGCTGATCAGTGGTCCGGAAGCTTGAATATAACACAGCACAGCTCATCTCAAGGAGGACTTTAACCTCAGCATGTGAAAGACACGTGTGTGTGTGTGTGTGTGAGTGTGTGAGTGTGTGAGTGTGTGAGTGAGTGAGTGAGTGAGCATTTACATCTGACAGTTTTATCTTCCTCCAACTGCTTTCTCTTCATCTCTTCTTCTTTTTTTCTGGCTGAGATGGGACCTTGAAAGCCAACAAGTCTTTAAGTTCACTGATCGCTGAATTGTAGGAGTTTTTATAACCGTTCTTATGCCAAAAGTTCCCCCTAAAAATGACAAGTATTCATCAATTCTCGAAGCAGAATCGATGAATACAGAAAAAACGAAAACGCCATAATCGACTACTTGTTTTCGCTGCCCTCAAGTGGCCTTAAAAATCTGTTAATGTAGGATTTAGACAGATTTAAAATGTTCAAAACTGAGATACATCACTTTTAGTTCCTGAATCCTACATTTCCCATGATGCACTCGATAACATAACTCAAAACTGAAATTTTCCATCTTTGATCCGAACTGAGATAACTGAGATAAGGTTATGCATACAGGAAACATTAAATATACACACAATAAGCCGTAAAATGTAATATGTACGCTAAAAGTGCTCATAGTGTAAAAGAGTAAAAAGCTTTAGTCTTTAGTTTAGGGGATTTTCATGGTTAAAGGAGAAAGAAAGGAACAAAAGACAAAGGGAAAGAATAAAATCATGAGAGGAGAAGAAAGGAATAAAATAAACTTTCAACGAGGACGTAAATGAAACATAAATTCTGGTCTATTATTATTTTTCTATAAGGACGAGGCAGCCAGTCTCCAGCGTTGATTTCTACCAACAATGACCGGGATCTTTCCCTAATCCTAATCTTACTAAGTAGGTTTAGTTGGCTCATCAAATTTTCGCCATAAAAACTGGATTTGAAGCGAAATGAAGCATTATGAATATAATTCATATTTCTTGTTTTGGAACGATCTGACAAATGATATGAATCAGTCTGGGAGGAAATTACAAACCTGTTTTGTTTTCAGGTTGGAGAGTTAAAAAAATAAATATATATATCTGCACTTGAATAACGGTACTATTCTTTCTGTGTACTGTATGTATACAACCAGGCTCATATTGATCAGTGATACTGAGATCAATCATATGTCATAACAGATGGAGGTGGTGGACAATGCTGACAGTGTCATGTGAGTTTTCAATAAAAGGTCAGTATCAGACTGATATATCGACAAACTGAATATTACCCTCGTTCTCCGGGTCCCTTTTCTCTCCCCCACCAGCCATAAAATGATCTCCCGCTCTCATTAGCCCTTTATTCCTGCGGATTTATTTCCTTCCCCCTCTGCCTCCTTCCCTCTCTCTGTCACCCCCTCTAATTTGAAGTGCAATAGTTTCCCTCTGGCATGAAAATATTGCGTCATTCATCATGTCTCTCTAATTCGTCTTAGATATCCTCCACCCTTCCTCCTCCTCCTCCTCCTCCTCTGATCACCCACCACCCCGATCCACCACTTAGCTGTGATATTGCCCAGAGTCAACGAATACAAGGCGAGTCATATCCATCCGTGCAGTGATTTTTGATACATTTGAACAGACATACAGTTCAGGAATGTGCTATCACACTCTCTCGGTCTCACACCAGTTTTCACACACTCCCACACACACACTCACAAACACACACACACAGTGGCTGTACGGTTTGGCCGGTGTCTGGCTGGTCTCATTGCGAGGCAATGGGTGTGGGCCATTTTTGCGGCTCAGTGCTCAATGCTAAGCTGTTTGCTGTGGTGACTGGCCAGAGGTGTATTGGGCTAAATTGAACCGGCTTCTGATTAGATGGCTACCTATCGATAAGGCCAGAGTGGAATTACAGCCTCGGCTTGTGTGTGTCCCGGAGAGTCGAAATGTAGCTGCGGGCTTGCCGCCGAGAAAATATTGTAGATGATTGTAGAGACAGACGCCTCAGCATCGCCTGACAAAGTTTCAAGAGCCCTCCTTCCTTTTCAGACTCCCTTCTCTCCGTCCTCTGTCGTCTCAGTGAAAAGAAACGGCTCATAATCCCTTCACTGAATCTCCTCCGAGGTCAGTCCCATCATCCATCTGCATAATTTATGCTCTTTGCTTTAAAATTTTACCCTCTTGAAACACATAATCCTCTAGTCTTATTGCCAGTTAGCAAACACTGGACTAATTAATATTTGTATCAGTGTTTTATAGTGCCAATAAAATAATCCCAGAGTCCAAGTTGGTGTCTTCAAATTACTCGATTTGTTCCACTGACAACCCAAAATCCCCAACTGCAATAATATGAAACATACAAAGCTGTAATTTAAGAATATTTTTCACATTTTTAAAAATATTTTTCTGTTGAATTCATGTTAAATTAATCTAAAATTTGTTTTTAATAACCAGACAATACTGATGTTTGTCTATATGTTTGATAATATATACATTTAATAACTTCCATTTCAAGAGCGGTAGAATGACGATACGACAAGTTTTTGAATGCTGGATAAACGTTATAAAAATAAGGGGTCCTTTCAGTAATATGATATTTCAACTGTGTTGTTGTGAGTATTTTTCATTCTGGGTGGCTGTGTGTATGAAATCAGACCATCCAGCGGTGTTTATATTGATGTATGAGGTTTATCTACAATTCATCTGTCTCCAGCGACACCGTGGCTCAGTGTTGTTCCCATTCGGAGCTCTCGCTATCATTAGCCGTGACAGGATGAAGCTGTATTGAGCAGCCGCCTGTACCTCGCTCTTATTAGATTGTGTGTGTGTGTGTGTGTGTGTGTGTGTGTGTGTGTGTGTGTAGTACACAGTACTACAGCGGGCTGTCTGTGATACTGCTGACAGCAGCACTTTGGGATGCTGGACTGGCCGTTCTGACTGCATGCTGTTATCATTGCAAGCACTATTAAACTCCATTCAGGGTACAATGTGATGTGAATTTTTGTCTCACTTTATTTGGATTCGACTGCTGAAGTGTTTCGGCTTGTGTTTTTCCAGTCGGGAGTAATACCTGTCTGACAGTGTGGACATTAACTGCAACAACATACGCACTGACCGACAGTATATCTGTTTCCTGTACCAAAGCAGAAGCAGAGCATCGTTAACGTCAGGTCACCCGTTGGTTTGGACGGAGACGGTTTCTTTATCAGCCACTTGTTTGTCTTCATTTCTACAAGCGTCTCTTTTCTCTCTCGTGTCTTCACATCAAGTGGAGACATTTTTGTGATGACAATTTCTGTTTTATTTCCCGCCGTGAGAATATTTTCAACTTGACTGAATGCAATCATCAGCTCAACTCGCAGAGCAAATCTTCATCTGGTTTAATTAGTTTGTGTCTTTTGATTTAATTTGTACATATTCACATCACCTCTGAATTGTGTTTAGAGTTCAACGTGACTGAGATTTTATTCTGAGGACATGAAGGGTGTGTGTGATGCATTTTCTATGGCTGTTGTACTCTCTGCTCTCTGCAATAATGCTGATTAAACGGTGTGATAATTGAAAGGAATAATAGCCAGAACAAGGGAAATTAAAACCCAGGTTGTAAGAAACCAGGCTGCAGTCATTAAATCATTTCTGTCCTGTTAACGCAGTCGTGTGGATCTATTAGGACGAATCATTACAGTGTGGAAAGTGGACTTTAGCTACCCAAAATACTTTCTCTCAACCTTCGATCAAAAACATTAAACATGAAGGTCGTCAAAATTTAAAAAAATAAGCTTAAATTTACAATAAAAAACTAAAATTAAAAAGGCTGTATATGCTGTACATAACCACCAACGTCACTGCACTCTTCTGTCGCACTATTTGTATCCCGTTTACAGTTCACAGAAACAGTCGTATGTGTAAAAGTACTTCATGATGTAGAAGTAAAGATGATTCTGAAGTTCTAGTTGAGGTAGATGCCGGGTTTGAAATGCAAAACGCTGTCAATGGGAGTCCTTTATGTTTGTCGTAACACGTTTCTCGTAGCGTAGGTGATGCTCGAAGCCGTTTTCAAACTCTCCACAGAAATAAAATCCCGTCCGTCCTCTAATGGCATGTGTTAGTCTAATCACAGGACGTAGTAACACTGCCGGAGTCTAGTAGTTTCGACTGTGTGGGAGAGTGACACTGTTAGCTTAGCACGGCTATTTCAGGGCCTTTCCATGCTAAACTATTGGCACCCGCGCGCACACGATTGGCAGCAGTCGCATGCAAAAGCTCGAGTGTTGAACTGCATTAATACACAGATGTGTTTTTACTTTGTGTTTTATTCTATGTGTCTCATCCTCCGTACCAGTCGCATATTAGAGATTGAGTTCTTTTGCAGCTATAAAACATTCAGCGAACAATATGAGAACATAAAAGGACAAAAACAGACTTTAATTAATTGCTCTTTGTAATCCAACCTCTCATGTCTCTCCTGTCTTTCTATCTCGCCCACTCGCCTCCTTACATTGCTGCTGGTCTCACTCCAGTGCATCAATGGAAACGTGACGCCTCTGACAGGAATACTTGTAATTATCCTCCCACACTCCTGTCTCTTGAAGGTGATTGGTCGGCAGGTCCCTTTCCGACGCGCTAGCCACCACCCACGCCAGATCTGTCAATCTCCTGCGACCCCCCACGGCCACCAACACCCCCCACTCCACCCCCTTCTTCTGCCAAACGCTTCAGCAGGCACCTCCCACCAAGGATCCTGCATGAACCACGTCTCACATTAAATGCAGTTTAGGTGAAACGCTCACACACATACTGTACGCACATGTAGACACACAGCTCAGCAGTGACGCACGTTCAATCACAAAGGTGAGTAATCCTTATCACTCGTCAGTCAGGCTCTCATTCACATGCTGGCAACAAGCAGTGGACCAAAGAAGAGCTCTAACATTTTGTCTTCTTTATTTCCACCTGTCTGTACGCTGCACTTTCTCTCCCAAATAACTTTTTTTTTTCTACAAATTATATTTATTACATGTTGAATTTTTATTATTTCTTTTTTATTTTATTTTGCAGAAATACAGTTTGGTATCTCTATCTTTTTTTTTTATTTTTATGATTTCATTAATTAACTGAATTATATATGTATTTATATATATATATATATGTTCTATTGACAGCAAAGTCCATGAAAAGACTAAAATTAACGCCTGATACAGCCTGTTCCTCTGAGCCAAAAACTATTAAATGAGCCACACTGACTGATGTTCCTTCATAAGCTTGACCGTTTATTTTATAACATAAAATATAAATTTATAATCTGTAAAAGAATTAAAATATGTTCATGAGGACTGGAGCCACATTGGAGGCAGCAGACTTACCTGGGTTGACACACAGTTTCAACAAACATGCACTTCATACATTCATCCGTGTGTTATACATGTAGGTACAAACGGCATTGGAAATGTAAGATACGCAGAAGATGTAAAGGATAAATGATTAGTTATGAACATGTGCTAATCTGCTCTATTCATGCTACTCTCAATGGAGACTTTGACTTTCTCTCAAGGTTTTCTCCCTTTATGGTCGTTGAATATATGTTAAAAAAAACCCTTGATCCCACTTCCAGAGGACCTAAGTCAAGAGCAACTGGACTTAGTTTGTTTTTGAAGACGTCTCATGACTGTAGAGGATCTTCAACAAACACTGAGACAGACGTTTGTTCATACTAAAGACCACACACTGAAGCATAAGCAGAGCGGAGTAGGACATGCAGTCCGGTGCAGCTAGGAGACCTCAATGAGACCTCCTACTGAAGGGGCAAAACATCTTAAGTGTATTAATAAAATATTTTAATGTGTGATACATGCACCCGTCACCAAGCCTATAGAAAGTGTTACTAATTGTTGTTGGTTTTTTTGTTAATTAATTGTTAATACTTCCAAAGCAAAGCACTAATTGCTTTAAAAATGCAGTGCGGAGACGAGTCTTAATCTCTGCTTCTTGTGGCTACAAGGACTGAAAGATCATAGATTCTTTGTGGGTCTGATGAAGGAATTTATTTCCGCAGCTCATGTTAAACGGGCAGGCATGTTAATTAAAGGCTTGCCGGTGCTCTTGAACTTATTACCTAGCTTCCTGCTAATGAGCAAAGTGATGCCAAAATTTTAAGAAAAATGAAAGCTGTGGAGAAAACAAGGTTTATCTAGGAAAAGGTTGGAGGGAAAAAAAAAAAACTTACACTTACAGCTCTTTCACTACTTCACCTTTAGAGAAATAACTCTTTTTCTTTCTCGTTGCCCATATCTGCTCTGTAATGGCAAGTAATTTAAAGGAAATTAACATTTTGACATGCTCCTCTGGGGTTGAGGGAACGTGGAGAGGAGAGGATAAGAGTAAAGAGGAGGAGGAGGAGGAGGGAGTATGGAAAGGAGTCAGAAAAAGAGGATGAATTAGTATTTAATTCAGTATGGCTGAATCATTGGTCCAAGGGTTAAAGTTCAACTGTTGTCAGCGGTCCCGTTGGCGGAGAACTAATGGATTTTAAAACCGGCGAAGAATGCCAAAGCAGATGGCGTCGAGGCAGATGATGCATTAAAAAAAAAAAATCATTTTTCAAGTTTGATTGTTGTCCAAATTACTTTAACATATCGAATGGACAGATTTTTTTTATTTATTTTTTGCTCCAAATTTAATTTCTGTTGTTAAATTTTTTCAAGCCTTTTCTGTGGTCTTTGCAGAAGAAACTGAGAACTGAGAAGACCAGAGATATGAGACTCTTCCTTGATATCAGGCCACTGAATGAGAGCTCACCAGTCATGATCGAAATGGGGATACAAGTTCTGGAGGGCTGTGATGCTCCAAAAGACTTATTAGCTTATTTTAACAATGCCGTTGTCCATACGGGAAATTTCTCCCTTTTGTTTTCAGGGATTAAAACTAGAAATGACACTAGAAACCCTGAAAACACCTGAGGAAGAGATTATTCTTCTTCGCTGCTGATCGAAGGAATTAACCCACAAAATGCACCTGATATGTCACTTAAACTTTTGGCTGTTTGGTAGTGTCAACCGAATCTGATTAAATCAGACCTACACAGTCCTGATGGAGCAGATTAGGGTTCGACTGTGTGAGATCCTACAAGTTCTTTCTTTAAGTTTAGACTGTTTTTGAACTATACTGAACTATTATTATTTCAACTAAATAATTTAACAGCTGATAAGAAGCTTCCTTAGCTTGTCCCATCACAGCAACATCACCTTAAACTTCACGTAGACCTGAAATAATTCCTGAAACAAACAACCAGCAATTAAGCTTGATGGTATTTTTGGTCTCTCTGCTACTTCCATTATTCTTTTCTTCCTCTCATTCTCTTTGTTTCTCGCTTCGTATCCCCAGCAGGGCCATGTGGATTAGCGCTGAAAGCTAATGAAATGTAATTACCGCCTTTGTCGATAAGAATCGATCGGCTCGGATCTCACAGACCCCTTCCCAGAGAGGGTCCCGGAGGGGCCAATGTTGCGGCTGCGATGGCTACCCTCCCCCCAGCACCCAGGCTTTATTTCCTGACTGGTTGCCATGAGCAATGGGAGATAGCATTGACAGGGCAGTATGAAGTGGAGTCAGATCTGTCGGATGGTCCCTTAGCGTGGCCTTGCAAAGGGGAATGAGATTCCTTATCAAATCAGCCGGATTAGAGAAAGGGTCTCAGGGAAAAACGTCAATTCTTACATCAGGTGCGAGAAGATCAGGTTTTGGCGTGTGTGTGTGTGTGTGTTAATGGTCAATGAAAGTGTGTTTTTCTTTTTTTAATTCTTAAAACTTCTCTCCTCTGCTTCATCTTGTGTGAACCAGTATTACTCTGTTTTTTTAATGGTAATTTTGTGATTTCTGTTTGAGTTTAGTTTCAGTTTTTTGATGAAGTTGGCTAATTAACGATACGTTTTTATTGAAATGTCTTTTGGTTAGAGAATACAGCACTTATTTTTAAGAGGAAAGTAATGCATGAAAGTAACTGAGTGAAGTAGCGTCTATGAATCACTGCAGGACTGAAACAGAAACATCACATATGATTCCATTTATAGTATTTGTTTCGCTTATATTTATTTTCTTAGCATTTACAGCATTTCCATCTAAACATCGTGTATATCCAGAGCGAGTATTAATAACTTGTTTTTCTGCATATATACGTTAGACCCCCCCTCATGATAGTGAGGTTGATTTACTTCATGCTCTTCATTTTATAAAGTATTTTTATTCTTTTCTGCAGATACAGACCTCATGTTGACCTCACAATGCTGGAAATATCTCACGCCTCCAAGTGCTGCTTAACGGGAAGAACGTGGGTTAAAATCGTGAACTGTGCAGTGTGAACAAACTTCCTACTTTAGCTTTGGCTAAAATAATACACCAGATGTTGTGCTTGTTCTTCCTGGTCATTTGTCATAGTCTGTCTAACAACCGCGGACACAATCGCTCTTGAGTGTTTACAATCATCTGCAAAGGACATTATGCTCCCCTCTCTGTGTATCTGACCATTTGATTGTTTGTCACAGCATTTTTATTTTTATTTTTTAAAGGAATAGATGGATTGGCATGAAATTTTCTTCTTTTCTGCACATTCATGCTCCCAGGAGCTAAAAAGCCTGATGATTATAGTGACCATGTGACCTTTTCCTTTGCATCATGCTGCATTACCTGAGCATCCTGATCCAAAACAGAGATTGCTTTGCATACGTAACCACTACTAAATATATGAACCCTATGATGAACGTGAGATTAACGCCATATAAGCAGATTTTTAGTTTCTGCACGCTACTGAGTACTCTTTGTTCCATGGGAAACTATTTCTGTGCTGCAAATGGCAGCGAACATGCAAGAGGTGGACAAACCGAGTTGTATCTCTCCCACACACTCGCACACACATCGCTGTGGTGTATGGGGAAGGGGCCAAGTGTGTGGGAGAGATGCAGGGATGGATCGATAGAGCACCGAAAGAGTGCTGTAAACCATGAAAGAAGACAAAAGCCTCCTGTTTTCCCACAGTGCACCAGACTCTGTTAGCCTGGGAGCTGCGGCACTACCACCAACACTCTCACACATACAGAAACACTTGCATACAATCACCCGGCATGAGTAGAGTGATACAGGAGAAAAAAAAAAAAAAAAAAAAAAAACGTACACAGAAAATATCAATAAGAGTCTCTGGGAATGAACACGCACTTTGGCTGAGTGAGGAGTAGTCGTATACTCTCCCTGCCGTCTATGGGGAATTGATCTTTATTCTTTGTTTATGTCCTACGGCATGTTGCAAAACTTATTTTATGCCTCACCTTAAATGCCCACAGTGTGTTTCTGTCTGGTTTCACAGCTGCTGTATGTATAGAATTGTAAGGTTTTTTTTTTTCTCCTTCTTCTCAGTGTCATAGCTCAGCCTAACCTGCAATCCACACGTACTGCAGAGAAAGAGGGACTTATTCTTTCCAGTGAAAACAACCTGTAATATCCAGTTATGATATTCAAACTTTAATTGCCTCAGAAATCTTTAAAAAGATCCTGTTGTCCTGCAAGACAACTAGCAACTAACACAACTCCATGCTTATATTATATTATATATCACATCAACCAAATAAAATCATAAAAAGCCTTTTATTTCCCTTAGAGATCATATGTAGTAACACTCACATGCAAACTGATGGTATTTCTACGTAGCTTAATTTTAAGAAATGAAGGAAACTCTCAGCTTCAGCGCTCCGGTGGGACTCGACTGTGTGTGTGTGTGTGTGTGTGTGTGTGTGTCCGTTGGTTGTGTGCATGTCAGAGCGTCTCCTTCTCTACGTGTATTTTTTTGTCTTCTGTGTGCTTCGTGTCACTTCTCATTCAATGCATCTGATGGATATTGAAGGGGACAGTTTTTGGTGTCATTAAAGAGCCCCTGAACACTCTGAAATGCTCCGCTGGTGACACACACACACACACACACACACACACACATATACTCACACATACAATCATCATCGCCATAAAATTCAATCTCAGTGTTCGAGCACACAGTGTGACGAATGGGCACAGCGTGTATTTGTTTGACCGTACACAGTTTCACAGCAGTTAGCACAGAGATTGGGTTTATTTAACAAGCATCTAAGCAGAACCAGCAAAAAGCCCTCGCTAATAATATCTCAAACAAATGCCTTTCCACTGTATGAGAGCAGTGGGAATACTATTAATACTCATGTAAATAGCAGGTTATTTTCAGCAGGTTGTTGTGCTGCTCGGAGGGGGGGGGGCTGCAGCATCTCGTTTGTTGTATTGTCAGAAAGCAATAGAGATTTAACCAGCAGAGAAAGGAGGAGCCTGAGACGACTCCGAGGAAAACGTTATCACTGTAAACACTGTTGCAGCTATTTGTGCAGATGATTTACTGCAGGAAAAAAGAAACTTCTTGTTTTGTTTTCACACCTTTCACACATCTGGTCTTGTTTTTGCCCCTGTACAGTCTTGTCATACCCTTTTTTTTACCCACATAGTCTTAATTTTTGTTTTATGTACTGAGATGTTGACATTTTTTGCTTCCATCCCACTACAATAAAGGTATATGTAACAAAGCTAAAAGAGAGTAAATATTGGACCTACAAACACGACTCTAAATAATAATAATAATCAGCTGTTTGCTAACAAGTTCAACATATCAACTTCACATTTGTGCACAACTTGTTTCTGCTGCCCCCAAGTGGACAAAAAAAAACAGCTTGCTTTCCAGAATCGGTGTCCTTTTTGCTCTGGATAATCGTCATACGTGGTGGTGGGGGCACTAAGGTGGTGGTGTTGGGGGTGGGGGGTGGGTAAAAGCAGACCCATTAAGAGAAGCTTCCCACTCGCCCTGCTGTTACCACGGCAACTACCAGGTGGATTTCCTGGCTGTTGCAGGAAGTTAAAGTGTTGCAGACCACCAAAGCGCCCCTCTTTTTTTCCCTGTCTTTATTAAGTCGTACTCTCAACGCTCCGGCAATCTAAAGACTTTCTGTGAGGGCCACCTCTCCTTCATCTTCCTGCTGCACTCGCTCTCTCAACCTCTTTCCTCTTGGTTTTATTTATTTCCCTCTTGCTTTTTTCTTTCTGCCAAGACAGCTGCCTTGCTTTTTTTTTTTTCCCTCTCCCACCCTTTTCCCATTTCTTTCTCTTTCTGTCAGTTTGTCTTTCATTTCGTACCCCTCAGAGCGAGAGGATTCCTGCAGAGGAGTGGCATTTAGAGAATCTCACTCTCCTATTGCTGTCTCTCCGCTGGGGTTAGAGAAAATCAATCCCACTAATTAGATCTGTGCATCACTGTTATTTTGTCTCTATGTGTGTGTGTGTGTGTGTGTGTGTGTGTGTGTGTGTGTGTGTGTGTGTGTGTGTGTGTTCTGCATGTCCTGTAATCTATATTTAATGTTAGGAAGCAGAGCTTTAAAGAGCGCCACAGCTGGCCTGTTTGCTAATTAATGACATTTTCCCCTTTAATTACCATTCAGTGGTGCTCTACTCTTCTGTCTTTGTCTTTTATTCTTTTTTCTTTCATTCTCTCACTATTTTTTTAATTTCTTTGTCTTACCACACCCTGTGTATTAGTTAGCATCTCTTTCACAGATGCTCCTTTTTATTTGACTTTTTTCTTCTCAGTTTCACAGTTTGACCTCTCCCTCCGTCAGCTGTCACAGTCACTGCTCCCTTGAGCGAGCCGATGAACTGAGCACAATTTACCCGAGCCTAAAAGCCTGTTTCAAAAAACCCTCAAACTTTTGGTATTTCTAATAAAATATTGACTTGATTCATCAAAGATCATGAATACATTTAAAACAAAAATGTTAAGAAGTAGTTTGGGATGTTATGTGCCGGACTATTTCTTGGCTAGCAGTTTCCTCCTGTTTCCAGTCTTTATGCTAAGCTAACCATCTGCTGGCTGTAGCTTCATATTTGACATCAAGATGGTATCGACATCTCATTTAATTAAAACAAATTAAAGGTGTGCCCCAAAATGTTGAACTATTCCTTTAATGATACACACCTAAGCCAGTAGAATTTAACTAGAGTCATTGTAGTGGGCAGTTCCCATGTATGAATGCATGGAGCTCACAACAAACAATACAAAAGTGCATCTTCTGCCCACTTTCTTCACATGCCCTCTACGTCTCTCTTTCTCTTTGTGTCTCAGATCTCAGATCGGCTGTTTGTCTCCCCGTGGAGAGCAAGAGCTGAGTCTCCATCTGCTTCTCGGCTTCATCATCCCTCCACCCTCCACCCGTCTTTGCTCTCTTCACCCTCTCTCTCCCTTGAATCTTGGTCCGTCACCACCTGTCAGATGCCCGTCTCTCTCTCTCTCTCTCTCTCTCTCTCTCTCGCTCACTGTCTGTCCAACTGTCAAATGAAATTTTGAGTTAACTTAAAATGTCTGAAGAGACTGAAATGTGAAAAAAGTTGACCTGTGATTGACTTGAAATAACCATTTTTTATAAATCTATCTACAGTTTTCTTTTTGGGTTTTTTTTTTGCATGAAATTGTCTCTTTATGTTTAATTCAAGTGCAAGAAGAGACTTCTGGTCATTATATTGAGAACAACTTTTATTTAATTTTTTCATTTTAAGCCTGACTTGATGTCCACAACGTAAGGACAGACTTATCCATACTTTCCCTGACAAACGTCTGACTTTAATCAGCGTTTAGAGCAGTCTGGGTTTTGACTTTCAGGGAGTTTTTTTATACGTTCACCTCACGTTGATCATGTTTAACATAGACATCATAAAACTATGAAAACAACAAAACTAAAACACTATTATGTTTAGTATGTTGGAAAGGACAAAAGAGTATTTCTAGATATCCACAAAGAGTTTTCACCCTTATGTTGTCATTATATTAATCACAATGCTTCATAGATAAGTAAGTGATGCATTCAAAAGTCACCTAAACATACTGTAATGAAACCCTGAGTCTTTCTCAACCATCCTCTTGTCTCGCTGCCATTCATCTACTCGCTTCGTCAGCCCTTTACTTTTTCAATCTCCTCTGACATGGCCAGAAAGGTCTTTTACTGACTTTCACAGAGAGGTGACTCCAGATGATAAAATACATTTCGTTTCTCTTTTCCCAATACGAGTGTCGGTGAATTCACATGTTATCGAACAGTCCTTACATGTACACTAGTTATATTATATACATAAAAATAGTGAATGATGGCTGCTCTCAATATTCGTTTAGTGTGATGACTTATTACGTGTTTAAAAGTTGTAATTGTAGGTGAGTACTAAGTAGGTTGAGATTTATCTGCAGTGAAACTTTTAGAAATAATATTATCTCTAACTCATAGATTTGAGACTTGAATTGGACCAGTACTTTGTACCTTTTGAACATATCTGCTAGGAGGAACTGGGTGTTATCAAGTGAAGTTAGCTCTGGTCTATAATAAGGTATAAAACTTCTGAGATCAAACTTTAATTTACTTAGCTGAAGAAATGTTGGCTGCCCACACCTCGGCATATAACACCCGACAGAGTGCTTTGACATGGCAGTGCCCGTTGCTAAGAAACACGGTGTGAAAATAGCATGGTACAAACAGAAAACCTCCAGATGTGTCTGAGATGCAGAGAATGTGGACATTTAAACCTGCACGTTTGTTTCGTAGCTTATTGAATCCCATCACTCGGGTTTAAACAGGTCAGACAACAGGTCATCTCAGGGTTTCTGAACATGGCTGATTCTGTCTGCCTCAGCAGCTCTTAGTAAAATACTCTAAGCCAAGTGGCGTCCTTCTCACATGCACAGTACAGATGCACAGGATGAACAGATCAGGTAGCAACACGTGGCTAGTCTCTAAAGATAATGCCCAGCCAAGCCAGTAGCCGATCCAGTGGGTTGCTAGCCTATGTGCACAAGTTACTATCCTTGGGAGCTAATGACCCGCCAACCCAGTGGTCTGTCAATCCATCACAAAAGCATGTTATGTCCCCTTTAAGGTGCTATGAGTGCTCCTCTAGTACATGGCTTAATAGGCATATAAACACAGGGCATCCAGAGCACATAAGCAACAGGAAATACAGGTGTCAAATGTGAGTGTTACAGAGATTTTATCATTT
This sequence comes from Pampus argenteus, assembly GCA_036937835.1. Lineage (NCBI taxonomy): Eukaryota > Metazoa > Chordata > Actinopteri > Scombriformes > Stromateidae > Pampus > Pampus argenteus. The sequence goes on from CM072882.1 coordinate 2,459,842, forward strand.
CATGCATTAATTTCTTCTACAACACTGGGTTGGTTATCCAGCCAGCCGCTCTTCAGACTGCAGCAGTTAGGACACTCGACCTGGCATATTAAACTGGTCATTCGTCAACCTTTTTGCGACCGAATCGTCCTTTTTCTCTCAGACTCCGGCGGCCCCTTGAGTGCAGGGAGAGAATACAAGGATTGAAACGCACCAGTTATCCTAATTCTGTCCTTCTCCCCCTGCAGATGTCCCACTGCCAGTCGCCTGAAACAAATCTCACCCTCCAGTCATTCATTCAGGGCTGTAGGATGTGGGCTGTCTGTGCTGCGTCTCAAGCACTGGCTGTTCCTATTGCCTTTATTTACACTGTGTCTGTGAATATCCCCTTGTATCCCTCAGCAGCAGATGACATATCACATCCCTCTCAAGCTTTTGTCAGGCAACTAAATCCCGTCCCCATCGCTTTGGCGGGCCAACAGTGGAATGGGAAACCTTAACTCACTCCTGCAAAGCCCCGTCAGACAGCGGCCTGGGTCCACAGCTTCCGATCAATTCCACTTCCTCTGAATATCAGTAAATCAAGCGGCAGCAAGATCCCTCCCCTGGTCCGTTGACGCAGACTAATTCTGCCGGTTTCCTCGATAGTGATCTCGCTAAGACCTCCAGTGAATGGTGGAGAGAGAGAGAGAAAAAGAACTAGTGTTGTATAAAAAGCAAGCCAACAGGTCTACGGAGCAGGGATTAGTGGGTAAAGTGGATTAGGAAGAGGTATTCTGATATTCCGCCCAGGCTGCAGAGAAGGTCTTTAGAAAAGCAGAGAAACATCTGCTGGAGCTTAGTGAGGCAATGAAAACACTGGAAATCAGAATGGCTAGAAGACACACGCGTTAACACACTGAGAGATTTACAACAACGAAACCGTGGAACAGTGGAACAAAACCTTCACACTTTTTTATATATATATACACATGTACATGCAGCAGCACCCTGGGTGCTTGTGTTTTTGGCTCTGTGTTTGTGCATCTGTGTGAGTGTATTTTTATAAATGGAGCGTGTATGTGCGCATTTTAAAGTGAGAGCGATTGCACCAGCTAGACAGGTCCTGGCAAATTACAGCTCGTATTCTGATTTGAAGCTTTCGTATTCTGAAAAGCCACGGGACACTCGGTCTCTATCGCTCTTCTTTTACCTCCGTCTCTTGTTGTCTGTTCCTCCACCTTTTATTTACAGCTCCATCGCACCACTGACATAATGAGGACACGAGTTTCAAATGAGATGAAATGAGGTAAAACAAGGCTCCTGTCAGCTTCGTTTCCTGGACAGCTTCTAAAAACAGCCGGCGCCGCTTCCTTAACTGGGCCATTAACTTGGAAGGAAGCCTTCAAAGTCCTGCTTTGACTGAGCAAACAGGACGGTAGTAATGTGCAGCTGAGTGTGATGTCGCTTTGATGGGATGGAGAGATGCAGAGATGGGAGTCAGAGACATTTTGCATCAGAAGGAAGTGGATGACAGAACTTTGCTATTTTTACTTTTCCAGTCAGACACAGGGAAACATATTATTCCAATGTTAATTAAATAATTTATCATCCACTTTAAATTAAAGCTTCATTATCAAAAAAATGTTGAGAAACGTCACTCTCTCTGTGTTTAAATCAATCATTCCTCCTGAATGCAGACTGTATCACGAGTCAAACTCTGGTATTGTGTTGTTGCCGTGTGTGCTGTTGTAGTAAGTTAACTTGGTTCAAAAGGACAAATGAGCTGTGTCACCCTGACCTTTCAACACAGTCATGTGCAGACGTGTGCAGTATAACGGTGTGTGTGTGTCATTGCCTGTGTGCCTGTGTGCATGTATGTGTCCCTCTGATGCAGCTATAAGTCCAGTCCAGGGTGTAGTGTAGTTTAATATTGATGCCAAGCAGTGCCTGACCAGTCCCAGGGGAGGGCGGTGTAAAGGTTGTGGCTCTAACAGCAGGCTCCAGGGAGCTGCGGTATATCACTCCCCCCTCCCCAGGGCCATATTTTCTTTCTTTTCTCGCCGGCCTCTGTAGACTCACAGCAGCAGTAAATGCACCATATATTTCTACATTTATTTTTTATTTAAAGCCATGAGATATTTTCTGCCAAATCTACAGGCTGCCACACGTCTCTGTCCATTTATCTAGCACAGTAGCAGCATGTTGTGTCGACACTAAGGGAAAGCCAAATAGACTGCCGAGGCCTCTCTGATGCACGTTTTCTTCTCCTCTGGAAAATAAGAATAGTGGTTTCGAGCAAGTGTGGGCAGAGTTTGGACATGAAGGTTGTTATTTTTATCAACTAGTGTCAAAACAGAGTCAGAAAGGACAAGGTACACGGTTGCGTTTTAGTATTTTGTTATAGAAAGGAACCAGATGCAGTGCTGTTCAGAACATGGAACAGTTAAAATGTGTAAAGAAGACTTGATTAATAGTAATGTGCCTCAAACAAACAATAAACTCAGGCACATTTTTATTGTTTTAATGAGTCTGTCTCCGCATCAAACCGGAGTTTTCCTCAGAACTTGTATTTCGGGTAAGTACTCTAGAGTACAGTCACTGTACTGGGTCGCAGTTTAATTTAATTAAATTGAATTCATCTACATTGTGCCTCTGGTCTTTTCCTTTCAACTCTGAATAATAACAGTTCAGCTGTATAATTCGGGTTTTGTGATTGTCGCTGATGCCCACAGCCGTTCGCTGAGGACTTGAAGAAATAAAGTGAGGTCAGTCGGGAGTTTGAAACACTGAATTCCCCTTTTATCAAACTTTGTTGTGGTTTTAAAGGCGGAGATGTGACTTCAAGTTTCAGCTGCAAGACGGTTTCCTTTTCACAAATAACAACAAGGACGTTCTGAACATTTCTCTTATTGTAGTTGTTGGCAGACAAATAAATGTTACCTAACGAGCTAGCCTAAATGAAATCTTTACCTTTGTCATTAATTGAGTACATCTGCTGGTGTCAATGGAACAATGTGTGTTCAAGGGTAAAATGATTCAATCAATGCCGTCTGCATCGTTGTGCATCATTATTATTTCTCCAACATGAAGTCAAGTTTCAGCTTGTTGACCAACTCTTTGGTCCATTTTGCCCCATAAACGTGATCGCCGGTAACTTTTTATAGCTTCAGTTAAGTCGCTTTGTATTCCAGGTGGCTATTTAATGCTATGGGACACCTTTTTATATATTAAGCCTTTCTAGCGAGTGAATCCTAATCCTAAGACTTCTGAAAAATGATTTTGCTAGCAGTTTAAAACGACTTCTGTCTGCATTGTTTCCTCGGTGGTAGCTCGAGCTAAATTGGTTCTTGGTACACCAGTAATGACAGTAAACTGCTAGATTCAAGCCAGGTGAAAAACACTTCCCTCAACAGCTTTGGTCAAATTATAAATCTGTGTTTGTAGGATAATTTCCGCATTCAGAGCCTCTCTGCTCGCATTACAAATGACTAAATGCAATATGCCCTCCAGGGCTGTGTTACAGCCAGATGTTCATTTCCTCTCTCGCTCTTTCTCACCATTTTGCTTCCCTCCTTGGGCTCTTTTTTTTTCTCTCTCTACCCCTTCTCAGTCCAGATGTCCATCTCTCCCGGGTCTTCCTCTCTGTTCACATGCGACAGCCTGTTGTACCTTCCCAACAGCTGGACAACACAACCCAGGTGTGCAGAGGTGTGTGCTCGAATTGTCTACGTTATCCTCATCAGCTCAAATGTACCTTTTTTTCCCTCCATCATATATTCATCACCTGTTTGAGAGGTTGCTGGTAAAAGTTGGTATTTTTTCCTCCTCAGAAAGCAGCTGCTGTGTTCAGCTTGAATTTATATCAGTTACAACATAATCCAGTGTAGATTTTACATCCGTGGAAATGTTTCACACCTAAAACACGATCCACCTGTACGCTCTCCATCTGTATAATCAATAGTCCCACGTTACACCTCCTCCTTCATCATGTTTTTCACTGCGTCTTTTGAAATGTTTATTTTTTTGCACGAGATTGAATTAGTTAACACAGTAGAAACCTCAACTCTAGCTGGGCTCTACTTTTTGACTGCTGCTCAGTGAGTTGTGTGTCATAAATACTACTCGACCGGATGCAGTTTTGCCAACTTTTAGCGACCTGTTCGAACCGTGGACGTTGCAGTTATACGGTATGCACCTTAACCATTAAGCCACCAGGGCTTAAGACCTCTTTAGCAACTTCTTTTCAAAATAAGCCCCTATAGCGACAAGTCTAGTAACATTTTGGGCCGATTTTTCTCTCCTCGAGAGGAGTCTGCAGTGTTTCTCAGTGACTGAGCCTTGGTGAAGCTGTGGCTCTCGGTGTTCAGTCAGTGGGACGAAGCAGCCGCGTGTTCAGTGGACCAATCATCAGCCAGACGGATACGTGAACAAACTGTGAATGTGCAAACCATTTAACTCGTCTCGGCTATTTAAGTTTTTTTATATACATTCTGAGTTTATTCCAATGTGTGTTTTCTTGATCTTCTATATACAGTATGTGGTAACATCATGACGTCACGGTTATTAAATTAGCTTTTAGCTGCTTTCTACTAAAAGACTCGTGTCACGCTGCTATCTGAAAGCACCACCACAGTAAAAGAGGAGGCGGATACATGGAGACTAATTGAAAACAGCCGTCCTGACAGCCACCGTTAATCTGGGTTGGCTGTTTACTAGTCATACGAGTGGTAGTGATTCCCAAAATCCTCTTCATGGATAAATTAAAAGAAAAATCTTTTTTGTTTGTTTCTGCCGTTTATGCATCAAGGTTTAATCCAACAGGAGGCCTAAACATAAACAAACAAACAGATCATTTTTATTTATGCGTTTGTGTTGATCACTCACTGTAAAGTCATCCTGTCTCGTCATTCATTCATCACATTGTTGGATGTCCATCTTTTTTTTTAAACTTATATGTGAGTGTGTGTCAGAGACGGACAGGATGAGACGGAGACGAAGTGTGCGGGACTGTGCATTGCTGCCAATATCGCCAGAGAATTGAGTTATGCTCCTAAAGCTGCTCCTGCAATCTGGCCTCCTCGTCTTCATCCCTCCCCTCCCCTTTCGCCCCATCTACTTCTCACGCTTTCATTTTCTCTCCTTCACACACACACACTCACACACACACACACTACTGTGTATTTGTGTCTCTCTGTGTGTAGGAGGTGTTTTGGCAGCGTCTGGTAGTTGAGTATAATAACAAAAACTGTCCGGTTGGCATTCACACACATATCCCAGTACGCCCTTCGTCCTTCGGCCTGTCCCCCCTCCTCCTCTTACTCTGCTCCTCTTATTTTCTCTTTTGCTATTCCTTTTCTGTCTGCCATCTTTTTGCAGCACAGATGAAACTCTCCTTCACAGCAACTCCCACACTCTCTGTGCTCCTCTCTCAAAGTCATTTTTAATTTTTTTTTATCATTTGCCTATCTAATTCTCTGGAATACATTTTCTCTATTTCTCCATGGTACCGCGCATTGAGATGCTCTGGCAGTGCTTGCACTTTAATTTTGTTCAAATCGCATTTGTGACTCTCACTCCGCATGTGTACTCTGAAATGTGCGTGCTGTTATGAATCTATCTAGTGAGCACTGAGTGTCCTAACAAGGTTAGAAAGATGAGGTGAGTCTTCGAAACTGCGGGACATTTCACAAAGTACTCTTCCCGCTTTAATATTGAGCATCTATTGATGACAGTTATTGTTTATGTGTGCCGTGCACACGTGAAGTAGAAGTACATTTAGTGCATGTACAGTGGTCTGAGACTTTACTGTATTTATCATTCAAGCACATCCGTACGACCATTTTTACAAAGAGCCGGTTAAACATAACGACCTGCAACTGGTCAAATCTGTCGCATCAGTCTGTGAGATTTCTGGCTCCTTGTTTCAACATATAAGAGACGAATATGAGTAAAGCTTCGACATGATGGTTAAATAAAACTTCTAAAAAATATTTCTGTATTTGAAAGATTAATTTCATGATGCCGACTCTCATTCCCAGCTTCTCCTCATCCTGGCTCATCTGTAAGGTAGCAAGACGGATTATGTTTGACAAGAAAAAAAATAAAAATACTAATAAGAAACCACTGAGCTATGCCCTTAATGCGTTTTTCCGTGAAGTCGTATTGATAGATATCCAAGTACAATCATCACAGTCAACAAGGCAGACACGGTTATCTGTTTGAAAACTCCCTATGCAGGAGGGTTAGTGTTGTTTATATGTCAACAGTTTCGATCAATTAAACAAACAACAAATACTAATATTAATTCTAGTCAAAACTATAAGATTTGTTTGGAGCCACAGAGGTGATGAGATGTGAAGGCTACCATGTCCTAAACATTACATCATACAGTATATACCACCAAAGAGCACCTTCATATTTCATATAAGATTCAAAAATCAAGGGAATAGATGTGTTACGCATTGAAATCAAGATAATCAACTGGATAGACGTACTTGATACAGATACCTGATTTACATGATGAACGGATTGATTATCACGGAGCTTTGTCCATTAGTGCAATACTAAATCAGTGAAGTTATCTTCTAAATAATCACATCCGTTATTTACATGTGTATGTCGTCACTTTCACCTGCATGGCCGCAGCGACCGTATGTGTCCGGGCTGCAGTGTCCCAGCGGTCCCTTTCTTCTTCTGGTGACCTATTTTTTTTTGTCAGATGACGAACGCTGATTGCCATAAATTCAATGACGGGGAGTTAAGGATTAAATAGTTTTAAGGATTTAACAGTAAACAATGCGCTGATTAAAATATTCATCTGCGGCACAAATATTTGATTAAAAAAGGAAAGTTGGTTAGACCTCGGGGGGGTGAGACACAATACATTTTGATGAGAAACACTGAATGTAAACATAACTTTTGATTGTTTACAAGTGAACTCCACCAGGTCTTTTTTAATGCAGATCTGGATCCAGATACGCATGCAAAACTTTCCAACAACTGTTGTATGAAAGCGCTACGTGTGTGTTTGTGCACACGCAGGATGTAAACAGACGTATTTGTGATGTGTAGTGTGTTGTGCAAAAGGTCACGGTTTTGTCATTTTCTATACGCAGGCGAAGCAGCAACTGCAGTTTCCTTTTGTAATTAGAGTCCTGAAGTGTGTCACACAGACGTGAGCCCTTTAACCTCCATCAGTAATTTCCTGTAACACCGTCAGCTCCGACAGTCGAGTCCACGTTCTGCTACGCTTTTTTAAAAACATTCATTAAGAATAGTCTGATTGTTGGAGGAAATGTTTTGGTTTGTATTGAACAAAAAAAAAAAAAGAATTATAAAGGGGATAATGGCCTCCTCGTTAATGGCTTTTTTTTTTCAGAAATTCATCATTGTTGCTTTTACTTGTCTGTTATGAGTCTTTTTTCCCCCCCGCACGCACACACACACACACACACACACACACACATACAGTCGGAAGAACAGGGTGATAATAGAATCATTGATGAATGAGTTGAATGTAGTTAGGGAAGCATGAAAGAGAGAGAAGGGGCGTGTTGAGATTAACGTAGCACAAAGCAAATTGGGTTTGCCATTATTACACAATTCAGACTGCAGAAAGCCCCTAACCATGAGAGACAAATGAGGCCTGAGATTCATAAAAGCTCCATTAACGGGAGCAAAGGGAGTGAGGGCAGACCATCAATGGGTCCGTTTAATACCAAACATTTATAGATCTGTGTCTATGGCCTGTGGCGTGTAATGACTAGACTGCAGGGCTCCTGCTTTCCAGGGACATCCAGACCGCTAAATTAGGATCAAAATAGATTCTTTGAAAGCTCAAAACAGTTCACTTAGTCTCGATCGCTTGACTGTGATCCTTAAGATAGCAGCTATTCATTAACTTTTTTTTAAATCCCTGTTTTAAAAGTAATCTCTTCTTCTAGCCTGTTTTTATTTACCTTTTTTTAAATTAAGATAAATTCAGATCCTTCTTCAAGCTGTGGTGTTTGTTCTCTAAATTCTATCATCCTCACACATCTCACAAACTATTTTGCGCTTCATTTTGGATGTTGGCATTAGCAGGTGCGTCTGGAGATCAATGGAGTTGTCTCCGACTCCATAAAGCTATCACCATAACCATAACACAGCCGCTATCATACTCCGCTTAACTGACTGAGAACACATCATCGCCCATTCAGGCTAATGTGCTAATACGTCTTAGTGCTAATGTCAGCGCGGCGGTGGGACTCGATGGATGAGGCCCCCAGCGCAAACCAGATTATCCGACCGTCTGATTCTCTCAAATGGCCAGAGTAGAGGAAATAGAGTGTCTCATTATCATCATCCGCAGACGGCTCTTCACTAATCTTGCAAAAAAAAAAAAAATCGCCATCAGAGTCTGTGAATATTTGCTTAGCGGGCAGAAGCACCGAGGGGTGCTTGCTACCGGCGCAGATTGGCGGGCATAAGTCGGACACACTCATCACAAGTAGTGTCAGTGCTCAACGCAAGTACATCCGTCAGAGCTGTATAGATACAGATGGAGGGTCAAGTTTCAAACCGAGTGAGGAGAGAGATGGAGCAATGAGCCGATTGGGGGATAGAAGGTTTCTGGGGTTGTTTATTGCTGAGCTGTAATTGGATAAACCTGGCGTCTAACCTCTTTAGGCCTGTCACATTGCTTCATCCTCAGGAGGCCAATCTCATATTCCCTGATTGAGTTTATGCTCAATTGAAACTTATCATTTTTTTTTTTTCCTTCTCTTGTTTTAAGAGTGCTTGAACAAAGAGGAGCATAAGTGTGATGCATTGGTTGTATAAAGTTGGGAAAGCAGGAAGCAGCATTTTTTCTGGGTTTAAATCATCACTGAGGGTGTTAATGTGCTCATTATGAGCAGTTATACCGGATGTCAGTTGAGCTTGACTTCACATTCGGGGGCTTTTTATTCCTCCAGGCTGAAATCCGACATGAAATTGCCCCAGGAACGTCTCTGCACCAATATAACACCCTGCCAACAAGTGCATGTTCAACTGCCGCAAGCAAACACGTAGATTCGTACAGTCGTTGCCATGAGCAAACATATGTTATAGAGTCTGTCATGATCAAGAGTGATATGACTTATTATTTCCTTCTTAAACTCTACATGATGAACTTAATTCACGTCATTTGTGCTAATTAAATAAGTGATGAAACCCACGTGAAGTGAAGGTATGATGAGCAAATATACTGGCTGCCAATTCTGATCAAATCTTACACACATTTAACCGAAAACTTCTCACAAATAGATACGATAAGAGTATTGATTTATTGTATTTGTCTTAACAGGTGGGCTTGTGCAGATATTGATCAGTTTTCTTTCCGTTCGTTGGTTCTGATTCTTGGCACATTATTTAAGAAAAGAACAGAAGCTTTTTTAGATATTCAGTGTTTGTTTACATTGTTCTCCATTAACAAACCCACTGATTTAACTTCATTTCTTTCTTTTCTGTGAAATGTGCACGTTCTTTAACAATTCTCCACCTCTTAAAAGTTTGGAAACGGTTCCAGTTGAACACTGGGGGGTTCTAACATTTCCTATAAGGGTCCGTTTATTGTTTCAATCAGTTGTTCTTCACACACACACACACACACACACACACACAGGCGTCAGTAAAAGTCGGCCCATAAACTAAGCGGATCATAAAGTTTCAGCTAAAGACCTGGTTTGTGTCAGGCTTGGTTCTTCGGTTTTTGGCAGTGTTTGCACATTCACCTAACTTGGAACGAGCTCTTTCGTCTTGACTCTCTCTGGCACGCACACACACACACACACACACACCTCCTTTTCTCTCGCGTTTTCAGTTCCTTTCAGACTCGTCTATTCACCTCTTTTCTCATGCCGATTCGTGCCCTTCTGCCTTCCTCCCTTCATGAGTTACTTTCCTGAACCAAGGTGCTCTTTACATTTGAAAGACCAATTTCTTCTGTTGGATTAATTCATCAAAGTTGCCTCGGAGCACACTGACCACTACAGCTGGAGTAGAGGAAGAAGACATGAATGTGGAGAGACTATGGAAGGCCAGTATCACTAACTTTCTGCCTTTCTATTTGACCTCATTATATCCTAAAGATCCTGCGTGTGTCATGATGCAGAAACCATTTGATGGCTTTGATTTGTCTTTTTGTGCTAATCTTTGCTGGTCCTGAGCAACATATGTGTATATATGTGTATATATATATATATATATATATATATATATATATATATTACAAATATCCAAGGTCACATAAAAATGATTCCTACTAGCTTTGGTTTGGTTTATCTTCATTGAGCAGGAGCCGTTTCCTGGACCTTTTCATGAGCTTTTCTTTTGAGCCGGACTCATGACAAACTGTCAAGTTTGTCTATGAGATATTTTAGTCAAAGAAATAAAATTCAGTCAGTGCTGCCGAAGCATTAAACCTTTTCAACACCTCAAGGACAACATTCATCTTAAATATCTGTTTCATTCAGACCAATATATAATTATTATTATTTATTTATTTATTGCTGTGTAGATGGTCTTTAGATTTGTATTTTTATTTATTTATTTATTTATTTTTAACCTGTTTGTTAGATGTGGTCGGAAAATTTTAATTTGTCAGATTTTGTGGAAATGAAAAGCAAATGAGGCAGCACTGACCACCTTTCATTAGCCTTTAACAGAGCTTGAAGAGAGCAGTTTATATCCTGTGGTCTCACCATAATTGGATTTTCATTGGTCTGAGATATAATAGATGCCAGTCACATAGTTTCTTTACTCAACAGAGGTTTTGTAAACATGCTCGTATGGTTTAGCGCGGTTTAGCCTCAGTTTACTGTATTATGCTGGCAGACACATGCCAACATTTGTCTTACACCCATAAACCCTTGTGTTTAGCAAGCATTTCCTGCAAAATAGTGTTAAAGACGGGTTTAAAGTGAATCTTTTGAGTATAAAACACTTAAATGTAGCTTGGTGCTGCATGCAGAGTGGAGGCTGTGGTGAGCACAAGTTTCAAAACAACCACAGAAAGTTCTTGAAGCAACATTTTGGTGAATGCAGACTGTATTTGTGCACTGAAAGAATAAATTGGCAGGTGAAATGGGCCAAGATGGCTTGGAGAAAAAAAAAAAAAGTTTGGCAAGTCCTGCGTGTTCACACGTCCCTTTTGTTGCAAAAAAAAAAAAAAAGAAAGTATGAAAGCAAACAGCTTCCTTAAGGCTTATTGCTTTTATTACAGGTTTTGAATTTCATTGTTTTCACTTCTATCTGTCCATCTGGAGAATAACTGACTAATTGTTGGTGTGTTAAGAAATTGCCAGTGATTATAACTTAACAGTGAAATATAAACCTCTGCTAACTAAGTTTAGCATCGCGGAGGATTCAATATGTAACATCTGCTGTCACTCCTCAATTGAAAACTACCCACGCACTATAATTCAATCAGTATTTTATTTTCCAATTTCCCCGCTCTCGTTGCTTGGATGACCATGTTAACTTGTTCGCCTCCGTCTTCTGTGCAGATTAAGTTGTAATTGGTTTTTTTTCAAGAGGCCAGTGGGTTGAGCCAAATCAAAAGGCCCCGATTTAGCTTTCATGTTCCTCGTGACCTGGGGTACCTCCCGAGTTAGAGCCCCGGTTTGTCTCTCCTCTTTCCGCCTGTCTTTGTGGCACCGAGTGGTGGAGTGTGTTAGCCCGGGTTGCATCCCTATTCATTACCAGGAGTTTGATGCAGCCCCTAGATGACAGTCCAGCTCCTATATTACCTCGGCCACTCGCCAAATTTGAAATCAAATTAGCTGAGCAGCTGAATGAAAGCCCTTTAAAAGCTCTCCATATAACCACACAAACAGAGAGAGAAATGCTCAGTTATGCATTCAAAACCTTCGATTCGAGCATCTTCTGTGTCTCCAGTAGCATAAGAAAACAGTATATGTTGTACAAGATAAACATATTATGAAGAATATGGATATTACTCTAGTGTTATTTTCATAAACAAGCTCTAATAGTTCTCGCCGTTGCAGCATGCCCATCAATTCAGCGACACTGACTAAAATGTGCTTGTCGTTCCTCTCAATTAACTTAAAGTCATAATTGGAAAAGGCTAAGTAGCTGTCGTCTGTCTTCAGCGTGGGCTGGGAGGCAGAAGTTCAGTCGGTGGCTTTTAAGATGTGTGTGTGCGTGTGTGTGTGTGTGTGTGTGCGCGTCTGCGGTTGCTATAGTGCGATTTGCAACAACACACGACTGTCAAAAGAAAATGAATCACATTACTTAAGTCAGTCCTTAAAGACGTGCTATTCCTGTTACACAAAGTTCTCACATCAGCAGTGCCCCGTGACACCAAAACAAGCTTTTAAAGCTCTCACCTGTGACATGCCTGTGTTTTTTATTTATTTATTTATTTATTTTCCCTGTCTGGTGTTTATTGGCTGTGTGTGTTTTTTTTTTTTTTTTTTTTCCGAGATCACTTGTCAATCAAACAGCGCGGCGGTACAATGATGTCTTTGTCCTTGGATTCTCGATGTAGGAAAAGAAACAGTAGAAGAAGTGAATAAAAGTGAAACGTGACGGAGCCTGCGTTCGCCGTTCATTTAATCACAATATAAACAGTGACATGATTAAACCCAGCAGGTGGGGTTTTTGTCCTCCATGGTATTGCCCCTGACTTGCAACAGAAGTCGTCATACTGCAGACAAAGTCACTCTAGTGATGGTGGTGATCTCAGTATTGTGATACGTTGTACATGCAGTACGACAAGGTGACTAATAAGGAGGAAAAAGACTGACGCAAGAGGTCCTGATATTGTGCCCCCATGCTGCTTTATTCACATGTTCGCCCAGCCGTCTTTCTGCACCCACTCTGCTGTAATGAGGGTCCCTGGAGTGCTGGGGGAAAAAAATCTGCACTCCCCACAACGTGTGTTCATGCAGTGTGTGAACATTTGTTCATTTCCCAGATTTATGTTGCGTTTTAATGGAAAAGGCTTTTATAGTATAAACAGATAGAAAAAGCAGAAAATCCCGTCACTAATTCATTTTTGGTGTTTTGGATCTAGATCAAATCAGATATAGTCTGTATCTAAACTGTCATCTATTCAATTAAGGCAACATTTCTGAAGAAATCATCTGAAATAAAATTAAAAAAAAGCAGAGCCTTCTGAAAAGACAAAAACAACAAATGTAGAGAGCCGTGCAGCGTTTTTCTGTAATTGTACCTAAAACAAGCACCAACTATAAAATGTGATTTTTCTGATGGACTGATCTTTTGTCCCTTTCTAAATGTCACCGGGGGCCAACTACAACAAAAAGCCACACAAAAGAATCATTGAGACCCATTACATTACACATAGATAGACTGTGTGGGTATGTCAAGGACCCTTGCATAGCCATTACTGTTAAAAAATAATTGATTGCATTAACCTGCCCTTTCACCATTTTACAAGTCCAATCTATATTCCTAAGTGGTCGTGTAGTGTGGAGTTTTAACCTAAGAGGAAACAGCGTAATGATTTTGTCAGGCTGGTATTGAATTGCTCAGTGGTGTTGGTGTTGCTCATGGTGTGCTGCCTTTCAAGCCTCCGCAACACAACAGAAATGTCAGTGTGTCATTACCATTGAGACATATACACGCACATTTATGCACACATTCAGATGAAGCATTCACACCGCAGGGTTTTTTCTGTTGTCTCTTTTGTTGGGCTGGTAAAGTGGAGCCAGCTGCATTAATACTAATAATCAGATTGTATACCTTTAAGTATTTGAATGGGTACAAATTACCAAAAGAGAGAGAAGAGCAAGTTTCATTATTCTCTTTTATTTCCACTACAAACTGTGTTTTCCCGAATATGAAACCCCCCTAACTGTAAGTCAACCCCACCTTTTCCAACAGCTGAAGACATTAAGATCCAACACACTTCCACACTCGTACTGTTGTTTCTCTGTGATGGTGATAACCCAAAGTAAAGCTTAAAGTCTTCATCCTTGAAGCCTTTTCTCTTGTAAAAAGTGAAATAATTCCTTTATGTGTCACATACTCACACTCTCTCCTGTCGGGCTCTCCGAAGCGTTAAAAATATTTTTGTGTTTGAGCTCCTCATCATCTGTGATAACAGCAAATCGCTGCTTGACAGACGATTCAAAACCTGGTCTGTTTCTGCATCTCCGCGTATGAATTTATTTCCCCCGTGGTAGAAAAACAGGTAACGTGAGCCTTCAGAAATACCTGCACGTTGAACTGAGCCAACGAAACGCTTAGAGCGACTGACTAACAGACTCACTATAACAGACTTTAACACTTGCTAGCTTTAAGGCTGCAAACAACACCCATAATGCAAAACTCTCTCTGTATTTGAGCCGAAACAGTAGCTTGGAAAAGCAACATTTTCAGCCATGTTAGCAGCATGGTTTAAGGGATATTGGTCGGTCCATTACCAATGAAATATCCCAGAAACTATTGGAAATGTGCTACAGACATTCACAAATCCTTCAGGATTAACTTTAGGAAGTTTTGGGATTATTTCTCTTGTCATCTAGTGGCAGGTTCAACTTTTAATTCAACCAGTAGTTTATTTTATGAGCTAATACTTGCAAAACTATTGGCATTACTGACGGAAAACTAAGACGTTATAGCTGCCTAACATCAGTGTGTTAGTGTTAGCATTCTGCATATGTTAGCATTTAGCTCAAAGCATCATTGTTCTTACCGCAGCCTCACAGAGCTATAGAGGGCTGCTGTAGATCTCCAATCTTTTCATATTGACATAGAAAGCAAACTAATAAGCCTAATTGATGTTTCTTTCATGCATATAAAAAAAAACAGACATCATGTCCATATGTGAAAAATATTAAGATTTTTCTTAAACCAAAGCCAAAACATCGTCCTAACATCTGCAAACTGATATCAGTCTAAATGATACCAGTCGAGCTATCACCTGCTTTGTCATCTCTGTTTGTGTTCTCGAGTTCATAACTTTTCATCATGTTCACATTTCTTTCTGTGTGACTTGAGAGGCGACGCAGTGAAAAGCGTGATGTTTGATGTGCTACAAACGCCATTAAATTAATCAATTCGA
This sequence comes from Pampus argenteus, assembly GCA_036937835.1. Lineage (NCBI taxonomy): Eukaryota > Metazoa > Chordata > Actinopteri > Scombriformes > Stromateidae > Pampus > Pampus argenteus. The sequence goes on from CM072882.1 coordinate 2,474,876, forward strand.
TAAGCCCAAAGCGCCGGTCTCATTCCCTCTCTCCATGTCTTCCCTCTCTTTCCCTACTTTCAAGGCGGCGCTCAGGGAGAAATATAGATTTGATAAGGCCACTTGCTCTCGCTCAACATCCATGCAGAGAAAATACATTTCCCCCTGGACAGAGCCAAGTCTCATTCTTCCTCTCTGGAAAGATTACAAAGCGGGCAGGGACGCAGAATGACACAATCTGCCTCGCTATCCCCTCCGCAGCAAGAGACTGTTCCTACAACAGCGTCCGTGATGACAAGTGTTTTCACCCAAACTGCTCAATCCATAATACGTGGAGCTGCACCTGTCTGCCACCTTGTGTATAATTCATTATTATGTACTTATGGATTCCTGCACAACTCGCAAAGCGCGACTCTGATTCACTGCAAAGGGAATGGGAACGATCTAAACTAGCTTTATTATGGAGAGCACAGTTCTCCACCAGCAGCACCAAGAGATAGATGCTTTGTTATGTCGTGGCTTTATTAGTACCTCTAAATCATTTGATAGCAATGTGGCTGCAACTGGGATAATTATTGACATTGTATCTTGCCGTTTAATGGCGTGACACTGACGCATGTAGCTCAATGAGTCGCAGAGGACCCTCGCTCCTTTATTCCTTCCTGTGTTTGTGCATTTTCTCTTTCAATAGATCTTGCAGAACCTTCTGTTCATGTGCTTCTCTTTTATCTTGTACTTTTCTATGATTCGCTTTTATCTATTTTTACTCGGTCCCTCTTTGTCTTTTCTTGTCCCTAGCCTTCCTCTCATTACATAGTTTAGAGAACATTTCTTCCCCCCCACCCTTCATTGCTACACAGTGCAGTTGCATTTAAGCCATTAGTCTTAAAATGTGTTTGTGTCCGTGCACGGCTTGTTGTTCTCCCTTCTCCTCCGCCTCCTCCGCTTTTTCTAAGGCTGATGTGTCTTTCATTACCGGGGTCTGACAGCACTGAGCCGAGTGGACGTCTGTTTGTCACCCTCTAATGGGGCTTGGCAGCCTACAAGGTGTGTGCACCTCAGAGAGAGTGGCCTTCTCTTTCTGTCTCCCTCAGCGGAGGAAATGACCAATAACACTAGCTTGCGCATTCAGTCCACTGTTCAATTTCACTTCACGTCCGCGTCAGTGCCGCGAATTGAATCAGGCACCTATGGACAAATTCCACGTCCAGTTGACTTGATGGGAATTGACCAAACCTTGCCAGGATCCCACACAGTGCTACCTTTGATCCTGCTCCAACTGTCAATTGCAATATATAGTTTAGAAATAAGGCTATCTAATTCATTTTGAGTAAATCCTGCTTTTTGGTGTCGGCCTATCGACCTGCTCTCTGCTGTACTGTTTCTTATCTATCTCTCCTGAGCAAATGTTTTCATTTGAAGGATTCCCAGACAGACTCGTATAAAGGCTGTGGATCACCATTTGATGAGATTTCATTGGATCCAAATAGGAAAACCTGGATTTGCTATTGTATTGTGGGGTCCTAGTGTTACTTACACAACTATCAGAAGCAAAGCAAAAGCTCAGAGTCCTTCTCTCTAAGCACATATTGCATATAAGTCCAATTTTGTCTTGTGTTTTTGCAGTCGAGTGACTCACCGGCCGTCTCTCTTTGGCTTGATAGACATTTCTTTCTCCAGTCATTTTTACTTAGGACAGGATTGATTCACAATTTTTCAAGGTCATCTGAAAAATGAACATTGGAACAGCTTTTGCTTGCTGTAATCATCCCTCCCATTCATACTGATCATTAGATGATCCTCTCCACATGTGCTTTCAATGTAAGTGATGCAGGACAAAAAATAATAATTTTAAACTTCATCTGAAGATAATATGAGCCTTCAGCTGTCTGAATAAGGGGGATATCTTCCACAGTTAGTCTTTTCATGACAGGACGGACATTGTTTTCTTGTTCGGCTGCAGTGGAAGGATCATAACAAAAAGAGGGAATTTGGCACTAAAAGGTCAAAGATATTTGACCTTATATGAATCTCATTTTAGCTTCAAGTTGCACTGAATGTGCTTTATGAAGAGATTTCTTAATAATCAGGATGAACAGGAGGAATGATTAGAGCCAGAAAAACATGCCAATGTTCATTTGGGCTCCTGACTGTTGTTTTAGGACAGATTTGAAAAACTGTGAACCTATCGGATCCAATCTTCCAGAGGACATTGTTCTGGGAAAAGGGGGAGACAAAAGAAGAGATATGAGAATAAAATGAGTAGAAGGCCATTAGAAAATGGAAATGGTAAAGAATAGGTTGAAAGAGACAATAGAGAGGGAGCGTAAGATCCAAAGCCTCCCTTTTCTTCTTCTTCTTCTTCTTCTTCTGTAGGTATGAATGTGACCGCCACAATGACCGGCCTGTGGTCTACATTAGCACACACGCGCAGAGCAGAGCCCACTTCTTTTTATTAATCCCCTACCTTAATTTGATCCCATTGAGGAGGGAGGGGATGGATAGGACTGGCGAGAGGTGGAGGGAAGGAGGAGAGCGTTGAAACATAATGTGGGAGTCAAAAACCTGCTTTTCTCTGCTCGGAGATGAAAGGTTAAAAAGCCTGATAGATCTTTCCATTTTTAAATGCATCCCTGTGTTTGTGTGTTGTGTGTGGAGTTGTTTATGTGCATATAGTATGTGTGTATGCTGATGTATTTGTGCAGAGCGTATTTATCTGTGTGTTAGAAGAGAGGGGGGGGCTGGCTAATAACAAGATGTTCCTTTTGAAAATCGCAGAGCATTCATCCTGGTGTGTTCTTCCAGGCGACGGCACAGGGCAAAATGTCAACCAATAGACATAAACAGCCTTGTCATGACAACTCTTGACGGAGAGAACAATAGCGGAGAGAAAGTGAGAGAAGAGTGATAGATGTAGCGAGATGGAAATAGAAAAAGATGGAAATGCAAGAGGAAAAAAGAGAGATGAAGATGAAAACACTTCTCTGTTCTTCCCTCTGAGTCAGCCTGCCAGTCCCTCCTTCCAAAGCTGCTGAATCCTTTTTTTTTTTTTCTTTCTCCGTCTTATTGTCTCTTGTTTTTTCTTGACTAACACCATGGAGAAACCTCCTGGTGTCTCACCCGTCTGTTTAACAATCCACACATCATTAGCGGCTGGCGAGGTTTCCTTTTTTTTCTTATTTCTTTTGATTTGTGTCTCTGATCTGCATCAACAATTCAAGGATAATTTTGGTTTATTAGCGCGTTAAGAAGTAAACGCACCTCAAAAATAGACTACGCATATGCCGTTTTTGTCATGTCATTCACAGCTCGGTTTTAATTTATGAATATGAACTAGTCTGTCTTTGAGATGAACAGAGAGACAGATTGTAGTGGTGATGTTATCTAGACGGATGCTGGAGCTGCTCCAACACAGCAGACATTGTGTTTTACTGGGATACGAGGACATTTTCTCCTTCATAGCTCACAGCTCTACCTTCAAATTTAAAGTATAATTTAGAGGTAAGATCTCAAACAAAAAATTGTATGACGCCATAGAGCCAATTTCTAGTTCTGCATCAGCGGACACCAACAATCACATCCTCTAATCAAGTCTCGAGGTTTCCTGTTTGTACAAATAATATTGAATTTACTGCACAATATATATTGTTTATTGATGAATTTAACCTCTAATTTCAAACCATTTACAGTCAATTTGGATTTTTTATAGACCTGTGAGGTGATGATAGTGTAACGTACATTTCTTTTTCTCTGGTTTTAAAGCACACATGAAAGCTGCTGTTGAACAAGAAAGCAGGAAAGACCAAAGTGCAGCATGTCGGTTGTCTGCTTGATGTGTTTTAGAAGGAGGCGGAAGGCAAAGCGATTGGGTCAGAGACGCATTTATTAGAGTTATCGGTGCATGATTATTTATGTAGTGTAGTAACATCCTCTTGAATATATTCACATAAAAGTAGTTATACATTTTTATGGATATAACAGTGAACAGTCGTTCACCTCAGCATACACTAGTTTCAGTGGTTATAAGATGATAGCAGCCAAACTAAGTAAGACAGAAAAGAGTAATAAAATGTCTTATTGAGTAGCCCAGAGCTATGTGGCCAATATAACTGTGGTGCAGCTTATGTTAATTGTTAATGTGATTAAATGGGAACGCTGAGTTTTATATAATGTAAAAATTGGATGTGGAGAATGACTGACCGAATCGCCTCCACTGATGTTTTCAGTTAAATTGATTCCCTGACCTTGAAAACATACCTTTAGGAATTTAAATCAGGTCTCTATCTCCAACGGTTTTGTGATTAATGATAAAAAACAATAATCGCAGAAATCCCACATCCAGATCACCACTCAAAATCTAATCGACAGTTCCTCTGCCCAAGGCCAATCTGCTCTCCACATTTCATGGCAGATATTCAGACTGACAGACTAAATATCAAACATAATGTTTTGAGCATCAGACGTTACGTTCTTGGCATACAGAATGATGTTGATGGGTGAAAGGACACTGGTTTAGAGCTACTGGTTATTACGTATTATTACGTAAATCAGTCATTAGACATAAATAAAAATTAGAAAATATAAAAATCGTGACTGAGCGTAATTTGGGTTTTGCCAAATCGTTTAATATCAACTGTTAGTTTTTGCGAGTGGGTGATTGAAAACACACTTAGCCAAACTGCATCTTTTGGAGAGTCTCTCTGTGATGTATCATGCCAACTTTGTCAAGGACAAAGCGACATTTAGCTTCTTCATCCAGCAAGAAGAAAAACTGGCCCAATAATGTCTTAAATGTAGACTCATTCATTTCACTCCTTTTTTAATTTTTTTATTTTTCCACCATTTGAAGACAGATGGACAAAAGGAATGTGAATTCTGTTGGACGACGTGATGTTGTACACTAGCCTAAAAACACACACACACACACACAATTCGTCCACGTGAACAGGCCAGTTCTCTTCTTTTGAACAGTACACGCCATCCTACCAACATAGTCTTTGCTTAAATTGTCCAAATTCAAACCTTCCTTCAAAAACTTGTCATAATCCTTTAAAATCTTATCAGTTTGATGTTGTGACGGGTTCCAGGATGGGTTTTGGCACACTATTTATTTCCAAGTATGATTAGGATGGAAAATGCTGCAGCCCTGGAGGGCGAATTCCCTTTTCTTGCTGCACACCACCTGGGACGTCAGTCCTGATTGTTCCAAAGTGACACCCAGCACCCAGATTCTGCCATCACTTGTCGCTGCTCACAATAACACTCTCCCCAATCCTCCCCTCCCTCTTGGCCTCCCATCCTGTCTCTCCATTCTTTTTGTCTATTCAGCTGCCTGTCTGCAGCAGTGACTGGTTCATCCTCATTTGCTCCACTCATATCCTCAGACTTGACACCGCCGAGCAGCCGCCGCTGTCTCCTCTCTCCTTGTTCTCTGCTTTTTGTGCTCAGTCTTTAAGGTTCAGTTGTTACTGTTGGATTATTGATTAATTTGTTTGACCAGTAACCATTACCACCAGATTAGTGCATTTTATGTGAACACGTACTGTAATACATACTGTAGATCCCAGAGTACCAGGCCTTTATTGGAAGCAGGTTTATATTAGAGAGAGACTTTTATTTCTAATTTGGTTTGAAGTATATTTGCTTACATTTTAGTACAAAGCATCCTTGTTTGACTGATCTATGCTGGTAGCACGCTCGTGGATGTACTCGTCTATTAAAATATGCGTTGTTATCTAAATCTATTAAACAATTATTGCATCCTTTGTCCACTTCCCCTCACCGTGACGATCAGCTTTGAGTAAAAATAGCATGTATATTGTTAAATTTAATAGAACTGGCGTTACATCCAGGTAACTTAATATTTAACTGACTGCACATTATACAACCAGAGTTCATCCACCTTTGTTTTTTCCCAGGTCTGTTTTTGGGGCCTTTTAATTGAGTACCATCTTTTATTGGAGAAATACAGTATTAATTAGTAATAAAAAAAATCTGTTCACTCAAATGTGAATTGTCTAATGGTTGACAGGTGATGAACAGAGAAATAAAAGAGATGGAGAAAAGGTAAGATGTGGAGGAAGAGTTCCAGGGGAGATGTTGATTGGCCCATTCCTCTCCAGGTTTTAATCTGCCTGATCTGTAATTAGTGGCAACTGTGTCACAGCCAGACCTGCTTAGAGAGAGACAGGATGGGGCTAGAACACACACACATTCATACACACATACGGGAAAATTCAAAGAAAACATACAAACAGAGACATAAAGGACATGACAAATGCATTCGTCCGTGCTAAACGTATAGACATGAGACATGACAAAACAGGAAATGTACATAAAGAAACTCAAAGCTGTGCACAGTTTAGAGAAACTAAACACTCCACTGGCAGCACAAAGGGTTGAAAGATAAAAATGAAAATATTACAGCACATTCCTGAAATCCACTGTGGGACAAACTCCCACGTTATGCTTTTATATCCGCCTTGCCTTCTGTAAACACTTAGAAGCTTTCCTCAAAAATCACCCATCGACACATATTCACTTACCGCTGCATCTCACTGCCTTTCCTCTGCAGCAGATCTTATGTTGTCTTGCTAGCCTCGGGCTACATGCTGCTCCTGATTGCTACGCGCCCGGACTAACGGCACATCAAAAGTGGCCCCTGCACAGGGCTTGTGTGCGTTTATGCGTTTGTGCGTATGTCTAGCATAGGTCATTTCAGCACTTTCTCACAGATTAAAAGGCTCAAGACAAATGAAGAGTAATCAAGTAATCTCTCCGTCTCTGTCTCCGCAGGGTGTGATTTAATAAGATTGATTCTCACAATAAATGACTGAAGAGGTTCATATGCCTCAATCTTTACATTTTTACTGCCAGTGACAGCTCCTCCCTTCAACTTGTTTTTAATTCACCAGTAACTATGGGAAATGGAGCGATATGTATGTGTATTATCACAGAATTGTATTTCAATGGCTCCCGAAATGAAAATGGTTCCCGTTTTTTACATTTTGACCTCTCACCACAGGCTGCATACTCACTGTTTAAAAATGGTTTAATTTGAATAATTTCTAAAGGCCTGAAGACATTCAAATTATTCAATGTTTCATAAAAACGATTAAAGAAGTCCAGAAATATGGATATTTCCTCTGTCCTGTCATGTTAAACATCAGGTTTATTTTGCAACCCCTTGTTTCAGTGCATCACTGACGTAGTCCATTGAATAAGTTCACCTTGAACTGTCTGGGAGCCACTGGTTTAGTTCATATAAACCCATTTTAGTTTGTTCCAGACAAAGCACCTAGGAGGAAAGATGAGATGAGTCAGTGAAAACTTATTCATGTTTTGCAAAAAAAAAGTACATTTTCTGGAGTGTTTTCTGTCCTTTCTTCCCAGCAAAAAAAGCAAAAAAAAAAACCCCACACTTTCAGTTTAGCATTTCAGTTTCTCCGAGTGGGAATAAATCTTGACCTCAGCCAAGCAGAGCAGCGCCGGCCCCGGACGAACGTCACGTACACGCTCTTGTAAATCTGTTCAAAATGCATCTATTGTGTGGAGGGAAGAGGTGTGAAATCATGATACACTTTTCATGGAGCAAGACTTGAGTGAAATTTGTCTGTTTTGTCACGCACACAGATTTTTATCCACTTTCTCTCGCGCTGTGAAGGTATGGTTCATGGGAAGAGTGCAAACATTGCACCTGTCAGTCCCTGATTGTCAAGCCATGTTTTCTGCAGAAAACACACATCACACACACACACACACAAGTCACCTATGTTCACAACTCCAAGAAGCTTCCAGAGTTGTTTTCCTGCTAATTGCCTATGCTAATTTTATCTCCAGAGGGGCAGTAAAAGTATTAGTACAAAGCTTTTCTTGGCACTTAGATGTTATTCTATCCTTGATGCCTTTGAACAAAAATAAATAAGTAAAAATCTTACAAATTTCACAACCTAAATCTTAATTGTAAAAACTTTCTTATTCATCAGGATGTGTCACAAAGCTGAGGTGGTGGTTCATTATCTTCCTTCTTCGTGGTCTTACATTTATGGATTTATGGACACACACACACACACACATGAGTGAAAATAGCACTCAAATTGAATGTACGCGAGACATGCACTTAAAGGTTCTTACTTCAACAAAAGCAGCAGCGACTCCCTTTATTCCTGCAAACATTAGCGCCTCATTTTCTTAGCCACAATTACAACCTTCTCACTTTGAAATGTGTCACTTATTGGCATGGGCTATGACCTCCAATCACAGGGTGACCTTTGAACTCATGAGCCTGGCACTGGGATATTCCCATTTGGGTTGCTTGGTATTGACTCAGAGGTTATTGGTTCAGCTAATTGCTATTTGCATAGCTTTATTAGTATCCCAGCACTGCCTCCGTGACATTTCAGTCTTTTTCTCTCTCTGGCTCCGTCTCTCTGGCTCCGTCTTGTTCCTTGCATTCTGGGGAGAGGAATTAGACAGTGTTTGGTGTGTGATTAAGTATTCATGCTTAAAGTAGCGACGGGCAGATCTCAGGAGAAAGAGCCATGGAGGAGGAGAGCAAACATTAATATGCGCTTAATAACTCTTTCTATCTTGCTTCCTTGTTTTCCCATTCTGTCTTTGTCTGTCTGTCTCTGGCTGGGTTTCCCTTCTATATGCAGTAAATGTAGTACACATTTGTTGGATAATAATGGAACTTGCCATGAATGAGACCCAATGTTCACATGAGTCAAAAAGCAGTGGTGGCATTTGATGGACCATTTTGTGGACTAAAAGTTTGCTGGTTCGACTCCTAAACCAGCTCGATAAATCCGGATGATGGAGTGAAACGGCTCCTTTTGCTCAACAGATAACACTGTACAGGGCATCTTTGAGATATCTCATCTCTGAGTATGACATGATGAGAAAAAGAAATATCTTGAGACACCTCTCTGAAATGGTGCTGTTGTGGAAAATGAAACATGTCTGCTCTTGGAGTGGAATTGGTCTCGAAGTGTTGTAGCATGAAGCGGATACTAACTTCCATGAGCATTGGCTCAGCTTTTACCACAATATAACTCTACTGTTTACCTTGCTTGATTGATGAGACGGAGGATGAAATCCTTCCTGTATTGGTTGGTCAATCTTTCCAATTCGTTAAGTATGATGTAAGTAATATTCAAGAAATCAGAAGTTAAAGATAGATAATTTTCTTTCAGTATGAGCTCTAAACCAGGTCTTTGATTTTGGTCTTCAGATACAGATTACTCTCGAGCTGCTGCAGTTTGTCTTTTAGTTTATCAACTCACCTGATGTAAAGACCATTTTAAAACATTTTCAACTGGCTTTGACTCTGTTTTATTTGCAATGTTGAATTTCCTCCCTCTCTACAGTCTGTCTTGTACCTTTGTCACTCTCTGTACTTCCGTCTCTGTATGGGTTGTTCCTTATTTGTATGGTTTGCGTCAGTGTGTGTGTGTGTGTTTTCTGCACAGTGTCTTTGTGTTTGTCGTGTGGTCTCTCAACTCAATGAATGTGTGTGCATGTGTGTGCATGTGTGACTGGCTGACAGAGCACATATGTGTGTGTGTGTCTTCCAGAGTGAAATGTCAGTCTCATTTCGCTGTTATTACTTGAGGGACGAAGAGGAGGGCTTTACTCTGTAATCTCAGCCTCCCTGTGGCTGCCGCTCAACCCCTGACGTACCTGGGAACACACTCGCTGCAGTTACATAGAGGCTTTTAAACACCTTATCCGAGGACTATTCCATTTTTACCCGCAAAACATTTTGTTTTGTATTTGCATTCCTGCTGTGCACGGCACTGTGAAACTGCAGGTGAAGGGTGACAAATAGTTCGGTTAAAAGCATCAGGAAAAGAGCATTTGATTGACTGATTGATTGTGATGGATTGGCCTGTGGGGGCGTGGATCGGAATAATGAACACCTCTATGTCTGGAGTGGTTATTCAAAGCACAACTTCTCTTGGAAAAGACCTTTTGTCCAAAACACTTGTCAAGAATTAGCTGTGAGGTAAAATAATAGCTTGGTATGTGGTAGTGTTAGATGTGTACAATGCATAGACGTCTAACTTATCTTTTATCTTTATCCTGGCAAACGGCAATATACATGATTGTCCCGAATAAGAGTAGGAAAAGGAATAATAAGGAGCGACAACGTCCATCGATGTGAACGTCTGGGTGTTTGTTGGCAACGTTTTTGCAGTTCATCAGACCAACATGACGGTTCATCTTCTCCTCTGAAATGTTTGTGCTGCATTAGATTCAGTCTGACTCTTTCACCAACAATGTTTTGCATATATGAATGATTTATGAAGACTATAAACTTTAGATTTCTAAATTTGGGACCCCAGTGATTGGAGTAGCATGCGCAAAAAAAAGTTGTGTGAAAGTTGTTGCAGGTTTTGAAGTAGGAACACAATTAGCAAATATTTTAATAATTGATTTATTTATGGATGTATTGATTAATCATTTAGTCTGCAGCCGTGTTAGCGGCTCTGCTGCTCTTCGCTTCGTCTCGGAGCTAAATGCTGATGTCAGCACGCTAACACAGTCACATGGCAACGCTAACATGCTGCAGTGAAGCGGGTTTACCATGAATTACTCTCATGATTAATCAATCAGCATTGTTAGAATTAGTTTCAGTGCTATGATGAACATTAATTAAGCTGCCGCTCACACACTCAGTTACTTCCATCATAACACCACGTTAACATCATTTCAATCTAGTTTCTCACACATACTGAAACCTAAACTTAAAGATATTAAATAAGGGATTAATGTTCCTGTGTTGTGATTGCATTTGGCTCTTCTGCTCTTCTACATGTTGATGATTTGTTACTTTACTGTAAGTCTGTCATTTACATCCTTCTAGTATAAAATTGTTTTTCATTTGCTGTCAAATTTAATTCATGATGCATTTTTTTAAAGCCACTTATGTCCTCTGTCTTTCCACCTTTGGAAAACACTTTTTCTTACATAAGAATGTGCTTTACAAATAATACTATTATTATTATTATTGTTATTATTCAACCCAGTCATACCTCACAGCTACAGGAGTCATTCATTTTATTCTGCCGTCCAGTTTCATGTTATCCCAACTCTTGGCCTCTCCCACATGGAGCCAGCTGTGCTCGGGCTGTTGGTGAATATGTTAGCATGCCAATGAGGCCTATGTAGATCCACTGTACACATCTTCACAAAGCCAACCTGTGTATGTGTGTGTGTGTATAGTGTGTAGGAGGGGAAAACAGTGGCCTCAACCCTCATTCCTGTGAGCCTGAGGGAAAAGGTGTCTCTTAAAACCACCAGAATGCGTCTGTTAACTCGCAGCTATAGATGCACTGCGAGAGGTGAGCAGGTCAGTTTCATATCGCTAACGTGTGTGTGTCTGTCTGTGTGTGTGTTTTCACCCTGCAAAAGGAGACTTTTGAGGAGGTGGAGAAAAGGCCGAGAAGAAGGGAGGAGGGGAAGGGGCAGACAAAATTGAAATAGAAATCCAAGTCAGTGGATAAAGAAACGGGACTCTTCATTTTGCCTTGTTGTGCAGCCATGTATATTTCCCACCCGCCATCAGTCTTTCTCGCCGTCTCTGTCTCGCTGCCCTGCAGCGTCCCCGCGATGATTGATACACAAGGAGAGCGAAGCTAGCTACAGAGACAGAGAAAATCATGCATAAAAGATGAGCAGCAGTTTATTGTGTTTTCCTGGGGGCCGAGGGGAGAGCTGAAGTTATGGATTTATGCTGTGTGTGATTGGAGGAGAGCCCGGACCCGTGGGACAGATGTTGCTCAGAGAGGAGGAGGAGGAGGAAAGGCGGTTTAGAGGTACAGAGCAAGAACTTGTCGGACAGGTGTGGATCAGTTAGATGACAAGTGGTGGGAGTCGCCGTGGCTGCAGGGACTCGCAGGGACCTGCATAACCTCTACTGCTCCTCAACTTCCTCTCTGCTATGGAATTTGGCGTCATAATTACATTATAATTGCCCGGTTTCACCTCTTCATTCAGCTGTGAGCCACCAAATGGACTGAGCGGGGTTGTCTGAAAGCTCGCAAAGGAACGTCACCTCGTCGGGTTACACTGATTAATTGGTTTGCTGATATGTCGGGTCACTACTTATTCAAAATTGGATATTGGTCGGCGTGATGGATGTGACGCAGTTTGTTTGATGACAGTGTTTAATTGATCAATTTCTATGGGAAGCCATTAAACTGAAATCATACTAATGAGACATTTTGATTGGATTCCACACAAGTGCGCTTGAATATATTTTCTTCTTATTATGGAGAGTTTAAGTGTCCTATTATACTGTATACACGCGGTTAATGAGCTTTTTCCACCCTGCCAAGAATAAGATTATGATAAAAATACTGAATAATTGGGACCTTTATACTACATGTTGGGTTATATTGACATTATGATTAAAAACGCTGTATGGGAGATAAAGTTTTTCCACCCTTGTGCCACAACTTGATAACATTTGCTAATCTCTTGAATCTGAATCTTGACTTTGTCTTTCAGAAGTTCAGTTTGATGATTCGACATGATTCGACATACAAACGCAATGCAGACGTACATTAAAGTGCGATTCCACCAACGGCTCTGGTTTAAAAAGCATCAACTTCTCTCTAAAAGTTGGCTCACCAACTCGGACTACTGTCAATATTTAACGTTACGTAATAATGATACCTGCCCTGTTAGCACAACTTGGCTAAAGTAGCGAACGTTAGCAGCACTCAGCGTTCGTGTTGGGCGTGTTTTTAGGGCGTGAAAGTCAACACCATCGTTTGAAAACGACTCCAGTATTAAACCAGCAAGTAAAAGATAAACGGTGCCTGAAGTGGACGACACTGCGTTCGTATTAGTGTGAGCTGCACAACTACACTGCCGATTTCTTTATTAGATGATTTGGATTTGTTTTTTTTCTGAAAATATCAGCCGTATGATTCTTGAAATTCAAAAACATATTTTGCATAAAATGTTAAACTATGGTGATTTTTGAGATTTATTTAAAATTGAGGTCACATATAATCAATTTTAGGGAACGATGTTTCAGACATTTTTCCTTTGTAAACATCCAGCAGGTTACAAATACTGTCTCCCACAGAGGATCATGTTAATGTACGGAGCACTTATGCGAGTGCTGCCGTTATGAAAGTTTACCTCTTGATTATGGACACGTTAACTGTGACTCGCTGATCTCTAATCACGTCTGTCTCAGAGCTGCTGGTATTGATTTGTGGTCATAGAGCAGTAGTGAATCTACCTTATTGATCTACTTTGATTCCTTTGTTTCATCTCCTCCTGGCTCAACTAATTGGGCTATTCTTTGTCGACAAGATTGACTTTTATGCCTGATATTACAAAGCTGTATTTATTCCCTTGAGGGGAAAAACAAATTAAAGGAAGCGTTTTTTTCCGCCCCATCTTCTCCTTCCTCTTCTTTCATACTGGTGTAATTCATATAAACCCCTTTTATTTCTCCAAGATGCTCATAAATTCAGAGAAGAAATCATTATTTTCTCATAAATGTGATGATATTGCTCTCATCGGGCGGGCTGCGATGTAAAAGCACTTTATGAGATGGGCTATCCATCCCATGTGTCACATGACAGCTGTCTTGGTCTCTGATTGGCTGAGCCACATTGGCAGTAATGTCATTTCATTAAACAGAGACACACAGGCGTCTTCCATCTGGAAACACAGGACTCTCATCGTCTGTGTCTCTGCCGAGGGAGAGTTAAAGATGAAAAGTGACCCGATGCTGTCCGTTCACTCTTCCTCTCTCCCTACGAGGGACGTGGTGTCTCCGTAAAGACTGTCTGTCTCTGTGACTGGCAATCTAGTAAAAAGAGATGCATTGATGCCAGTGTGTCTCCTTCAGTCCTGAGGCCAGTATTGACCAATGCATTACTAGGAGGTTTTGTCCAACTGGAGTGATTACAGCATTTAGGGGAGATTTATTCAATGTTTAGGGAGACAGGACTGTCGGAGGCAGATGGACTGCTCTGCACTTGGTAGGTTGTGAGTTCAGATCTCTGGGGACCGCTTTGTGAGGATCTCCGAGAGCAGCTTCATTAGACGCTGTGGGTTATTCACACAGAGAATTATGGATGCATTATGTTCACAGGCAGGCAAGGCCGGTTCGGACAGGGATGAGGGTTTTTCTGCATCAGGTGTAGAACAAGAAAATACACCGTGCTCCAAAGGTTAAGAGAAACCAGATGGTAACTCTCATTTTATAATTATACCTTTAGAGGAATAAAAGACATATGTTTAAAATGTTAAATAAGTAGGGAAAGTTTCAATAATGCACATGTTTTTACTCTGAACCGTTTTACGAAAGTTGAAGCAGTTTTTTAAATTTTATTTTATGTATTTTCACTGGACAACGCCGCGTTGTTTTGCCTCTCGCCTGTCGCCCGACATTTGAACATTTCCTGCCCGCATCCTTCCTGTTTAACAGCCTTATCTTTCAGCAGCCTAACAACCCATTCATTATCATTCATACATACATTCACAATGATTCATATGCAGGCAACACCTCCTTATTCATTTTGGCTCCGTACTCACTGCTTGGCATTCCCCCTGTGGGCTCTTGTGTGTGACAGCATCATTCTTCTGGCGACTAGCCCTCGAAGGCCTCTCAGAGACTCACACCGGCAGCAACAAAAATACACCAAAGAGGATGTTTGTTGGACATTTGTAGGACTGTGTGCAAAGTTGCGAGTCATTTTAACACCTGTAGTGTGAGACCAGGAGTTAAAAATGAATCCCGTGAATTAATCTGACAACAAAATTAAACTGCTACGTTTTTATATCCAAACAAATGTAATAAATGACACTGATTCTGTGATTTTTTTACTGTTGTGTATCAGACATTTTTAATTATGATATCGGAACATCCGTTTGTTTATTATTTTTTGTCTAATTGTTTGTGTTAGCCTATAATTAATTAGTTAATAAGGGACTTATTAAAAAATATATTAACTCATTTATCATGAGTGTCGTACACTCTTATACCATCTAGTATCATATTCTTAGTTGTGCAACAAGCTGCATCTCTCATATGAAAGGTGCAAAACAAATTATTATAATTAAGAATACCTCCCTGTATTACTGTATAAGTTAACTTACCAATTACGTATTTTTGTTCATCAGAGTATGATCTTACATTAAAAAAAGTACTGTGAGGTATTATATTAAATCCCAGATGTAAGAAACCTATCAAACCTATCAGCGTACAGCTTTAAGGTCACGTATGACAGAAAATGAGGCGTAATGGATTTGTAATAACTTTGTAATTGTGGTGAATATCTACTTTAGGACTTTAATATTTCCCTCAACACTTCCTCTGCTTCTTTGGTGTTGACTGCTGGTGAGTGTTGAATAGGTTCTCCTGGTTAAACGTGTTATGTATTTAGCTGCCTCAAGCCGAGGCTCGAAGACATTAAAGCGCGCCGCTGGAAGTCACTGCTCAGCGCCTCGAGCCAAAACATTTCCACATTTTAGCTTCATTACTTTGCTTTGTGTCGTCGGTGTACATTGCAACGTAATTCCTCCTTAAACGATTTCTGTGGTTGAATGGACATGCATGCTTACACACACACACACACACACACACACACCTCTGGCTATCAGCTTGTCTATGAGGCATGACGGTGCTCCAGATTGCATGTTTTCTGCTGTTGCTCAGTTTCCAAGCTGCTTCCAACTCGGCCGCATCCAGGTTGAATTACATGCACGACGCAGCGAGCGCAGGCCTTGTAATTTCAGTGAGGAAGTGTCATGTTTAGTTACGCTCTCCGTAATGGAGAGCTCCTCTTTTCATTACCCTCACTTTTAAATGGGCCACACCATAGCAACATGTGGCAGTGATCAATTTGAATGTCATTAACACGGGGGGCTTTAAGGTCCAGCCTTCATTCTCCCAACTCCCTAAACCGCAGTAATTGAATCAAGGAAACGGGCGGCGTTCGAGAGCTCCTGGTCAAGCAAACAAAAGGATTATTAACATCTCCAATGACATTGTATTTACAGGAGAGGCTGAGGGAACTGTGCCATTTACAAAGCAATTTGCCGCTGTGATGATGCAAGAATAAATAAATGGGAATTTGTTGTTGTGTACGGAAACCGGGAGTGTGACATGAGGGATGTGGCAGCCAGAGGAGTCATGCACGTCCTACGGCGAGCTTTGAATGACTGGGGACACTGTTTTAATATGCTGTTTGATGCCTAGACTACATCAAACTAATATTCAACATTCAAAACACAACTTGTCCTCCTCTAACCTTTACAAAGATTAGAATTATGTGAGCAATAATAGCTTTCGAGTTGCATACGTGAAAGAGTTTATGTGTGTGTTGTTGTTTGCTGGTTTGTGTGTGTTGTTTGCTGGTTTGTGTGTGTTGTTTGCTGTTTTGTGTGCGTGCATCATCTTTAGCTTCTATATATATTTTATTCTTCCATGTGTGCTTGTTGATTTAGACCGCTGCAGTAGTGTTGCTGATGGCAGCTTTAGTCTATTTTCAGTGAGAATAAAAATCCAAGCCCATCTGCAATTTGTCTTGATTAAGCAGGGTCTCCATCTGCGAGCACTGATCTCCTGTTGGTGTCTTTTCCCATTTGAAATATATTTCATTGCAGCAGCCCCCCCCCCCTCATGTCCACTTAACCATCCCACCTCCTTCTCCAAGCAAAAGATTAACAGATTAAAAGTAACATGATTGCCTGCTTCCTCTTTTCTTTCGTACCCGATGTGTTTTTTTCTACTTTTTCAGGAAGAACTGTAGAGAAAAAAATAATCATCATCTCTGTGATTTGCCTCTTTGTGTCACCGTCTACAATATCAAGCCAGTTGAAAGCCCTTAATGTCCCCGCTATTCTAATTTCATCTGTCATTTTAACTCTGTACTGTATCACATGACACATATGCCCACACACACACACACACACACACACACACATATTCATTAGCATTCGGCACAGATGTATAGTGTGACCAGGCCTATTTCTCCAGCGTAGTGTATAGAGGTCTATCACACACCTCAGCAATGCGTAACTGATAACTGAAAAAAAAACGCATGAGTGAAAAAATGAAAGGAGACAGAGGCAGATGGAGTGCAGTAGATGAGAGAAAGGAGAGGAGGAGTTGGGAGTTTTGCTGGATGGAGAGAGCAGAAGAGACAGAGGAGAAAAAAAAGAAAGAAGGATGGTGGTGGTTTAGTGAGAAAAGAGGAGAGTGGTGAAGCCAAGGATGGAGGATCTAGCAAGCTGGGTGGCATTAGTAGGGAAAGCCTCTCCACTTCTGCTAGATAAGAGATGGCCCTGGCCAATGATGTGGAATGGTTCTGATTGGCTGAGCCTGATCCTCCAGCAGAGTGAACCGAGCTCTTCTCCAGGTGCTCGGGAGCACCAGCGTAACACTGTCGGATATTTCATACCTGACTCCGACAGCCATGACTACTGCGGGCTGCTGCAACTCTGACCTCATCCTCATGCTGCTCATCACTCCATACTTCACTCCGACAACAGTGACTGCTGCGCTTCTCCATAAGCTGGGCCTCAGTCCTCTTCACTACTGGCTACTTATCCTTCATGCCTTTTATTAACCGTAAAACATGATGTTTCCGTAACCGTTAAGAGTCTTTTTGCCCCAACCACACCTTAAAGAGGACATATCCTACACAAATCCAGGTGAGACAGGCTGTTTTAGCTTCTGTCTCCCCTCCTGATGAGCCCACTGTTCTGATTTGCATTATTTTTCTACTTGATGCTCCTGATGCTGTCCCCCTTTTTTAATTGATATTTTGCTGGCATCTGTTTTTTTATTTTTTTTAAACCAGTTCTGACCCATATGGGAAAACCACTGATTAAAACCTAATTGGCATATAAGTGGTGCATCCAAAACTCTGGTCTCACAAATTATTTCAGCTTTTAAAAAAAAGCCACACAAGTCAAATCATCAGAAATGTTAGAAATGATTGTACGATTTCAACACAGTTACACCTGTTTTTCATACTTGACAACCACGACCGTGACTACTTTTGGGCATCGTGACCTCACCGTTACCTGGTTAAACAGCTGGCTATAATTATGTAGTGTGGAGACTTTGGCAGCAGAGGCCGAGGAGCCATCTGGAGCAGAGGGAGGTTTTTTTCCCAGCGGACCGGTCGACCTGTAAGCCAGCAGCAGTGAAGCACAATGCAAACTATTCCTCTGTTGTATTACGGTCCTGCTGTGTGTGAAAACATGCATGAATGACACCGAACATGTGTGTGTGACTATGACAGGGACAGCCCAGGTTTCCTCTAATCCCAAAGTGGCATGAAAATGTCAACTAAAAGCGAAATCATCGAATATATTACCTCAAATACAAATTCACAGATGATTAGAAAAATCCAATTTTAAAGGGCTTTATCAGATTTACTTTTCAGTCTCTTCGCTGTTTGGCAGCTCTTACTTATTTGCTCAAATTGCTGCTGTCAAATATATTTCTAAACTGGTATTTTTGGGTCATATCAGTGTTTTCTAGTCAACCGAAAGCAACAAAAACCTGCTCTTTGACTCACTAGTAATACACCCTCTAATTTAGGTCTAGACTCAGTACATATTATGATGAATTGAGTGCAATTTTAACGACACTGTCCACAATACAACGGATAGTTAAGATATTTAAAAAATGACAGATGCATATGATGCCGAAGTGGATTGGCTCCAATTTAGGATTCACTCACTATATTTAACACAATTAACAGCTTGTAACGAGCCACTAAGTGACCTTACTCAAAGTGTTAATTGCATTTGATCATTTTGCATCAAACTTAAATGATGCTTGAAAAAAAAAAACTAGATTTAATGAGAACACAAGCGATAAATAGAAGGTCAGAATGAGAGTTATACAACAGAGGACCAGTATCATCACTGACAGGTGAGTATATTAGATGTGATTATCAAACACAGCGTGTACAGAGCGTCTTTTATCTTGACTGTAATCTGAGTGTCACAGAGTTTGATCCTGTCTTTATCTATGGTTTGCCATATGGCCCCATGCCTGTCCTCTTTTCTATTCACTGTCCACACACTGACTGCTTACGGCTGAACCCTGACAGGAAGCTTACAGCTGTGAGGTCAAAACCAGAAGTCGGAGCCTCAAAGGCCCACACAGTGTGCGGCGGACACAGCCGCAGATTACAAAATAAAAAAGGAACGGACTGTCACCGGGTCCTTTTTCTTTTTTTTTCCCGTTTCAACGCCGAGACCTGCCGGTTTTTGAAGTTGAGTCTTATCGTGGCGAGCTGCACAGATGAGCCGTTCTGTATCCTCGCTTTTATCAGATCAGGTGCTGACAGGAGGAGCGTTGGCAGGGAGCGATTCAGCATCTTTGGAAAAGCTGCTGGAGGACATAAAAAGCTTCCTGAGAGACGACGATTCGACTCCCTCTTCCTCCTCTGACTGATGTGGCTCTGCACATCTTCCAGGATGTGCTTGCTTGCTTGCAGTTATTTAATAGGTGTGCATTTGTTGCATAAAGAGGTGTAATGATGCGACTGGTTAATGGTTAAAAATATGAATCTGTTTGATGCAAACAGCTTGTATCATACAAAAAATGGAGGCAGTCATGGGACACGGATACAAGCATCTGTGGATCAGTAAATCCTCGTATTACACATGCAGTTTTTCTTATTTTTAAAACAATCACCCATCTGCCTTGTTGGTGAAGGCACAGATATGTCACATGATCCACACTCATCTTCAACACTGTGGCTGTTATTCTTCATGCACGTTGTTTTCTACTGACTCCCAGCACAAGACACACGTTTGGCTGCAACAGATTGTTGTTTGCGTATCAAGATGTGAATCAGATGCGTCTCAGTGGTTTAGATGCTTGACTTTGAGAAGCAGCGAGTGTGATTGTTAGATACTGTGTATGAACATCCAAAACTGCAAACTTTATTAAAATCAAAAACTTGCATTCATCACAGCAAAGATGGATGATCTTAACCGTCTACCTTGTAATAAATGAGCTTTATTTACACATTTATAAATCTTCTTCTGCACTTCTTGCGTCTTCTCGCCTGAAATTATTCTTGTTTTTTGTTTTTTTGTGTGTTCTCAGATGCTGTGGGTGGTTTCTGCCCTTCTGGCCCAGCTCCAAATAGCTGCACTTCCTCTCCAAAACTAACCACAGCCCTCAGCTGGAGCTTACACTGGAAAAGCGAGGGATATTGGCTACAGTGTTGAGCAGATGAGGAGGGATCAACCTAAAGAGAGAGAGAGAGAGAGAGAATATACCTTCAGGTGAGGAATTAATTGAGCCTGTAGATTTTCGTTGCAGTGAGATACCTCTGCTGATGGGATGTATTCTCACTCTTGACTGTGTATCCTCTTTTTCAAATACCCTCAGAACATTTAGCACTAGTTTGTGGAGCATACTGAATAGAGAGGCATTAGGTCTGAGAAGTCAGACTTTATATATGTGCCTGTCTGCTGCAGTCGGGCCTGTTTCCCTTCAGTAAAGCTGATGACTCCATAACCACATCCACGAGGCAAAGCGATGTCAAAAACCCAGGAAATCACAAGTAGCACTTAAATTATCCTGTTTCATTTTTTTTTTTTTTGAACCGAGGGAAATAAAAATCTTCGTGACATCTGTGTGTGTGTGTGTGTGTATGTGTGTGTGTGCGCGCTCTCTGTGTTTTCATGTGGGGCAAGGTTTCCATAGAGACTAGGCCAGCTAATCCGACGAGCTGTGGAAGACGGAGAGAGCAGGTCTGAAGTGCTCAGCATTACGGCGGCTTCTAAAAGCTCCCTGCCTCTCAGCGCCTTAGTCTTCATTGCCTCCACATCCCCTTTTGATTGGCTGCGTTTATCCTGAGTACCCCAGGTTTGGGAGGGAATCGTAACTCTATAACACCCCCCGCCGCCAACAACACACTCCACCAGCATCGTTCAAGTTGTCACAGCAACCCTCTGAAGGCAAGAATTTGGACTCATAAACTAGATATCGTATCATATTCTGTACCTGGTAGTTTCAAGACAATACGCTGTTCTCCTTTGGCCCTACATACAGTACAAAAGGGTGATTACAGTGTTTTGGTTTATAGATGAACAGCAAAAGTGAAAAGATTTTTTTACACGACCTTGAATGTGCTGACATAATTTGAACTTTCTGTTTGGGTTGGATGGCATCGTTTGGTTTGTGCAACACTTTGGCAAGCATTCAGTCATCCTGTGATTGTGTTAAACCCCTGAGCTGGTGCCCACAGTGTTAGCATTGATTATCCAGAGTCAACTTGACCACTGCAGCCAGTTAGGAGGTTGAATAAATGTTGGCAAAACGCCGGACCGTTTCTTATGATGCATTAGTTTATTCACATGTATTAAATCCTTCTCTTCTTTATTTTTTTTTTTGGCCACTTGGGTGCAGAACAAACTGTAAACACAACACTGACATACAGTATGTGTTCTCATTTACACATCTAGAAGTCACGCAGCATCTTTAGCCTTAATTTGGGTTGATGAATGCAAATAAAACATTCACTCTCCTTTTAGCTTCGGTACGTCTGTTTATTTATGTAAAGTTTACACTTGACTTCGGTCATCTTTTCTCTTAATGTGGAAGAAAGTGATGCTGTGAGACCACTGAGAGAGAAAAGTAAAGCTGGACAGCTGAACAATGAGCTGAAACTCTCTGTAAAGCTCCGTAAGGGAGCTGCAGAGTTGCTGATAATTCACTAACCTTGAGATTGTTTCAGTGCAACCTTCAACCTACACCTAAACTACAGAAGGATCTGATGTCTATACAGGTACAAGCCTAAAAGCCAGTGATTCTTAGTAAAAATCTGTACTTCAAAGTACAAACACACACACACACACACACACACACACACACACACACACACACTGGTCTTTCCAAGAGGAAATTTATTGGTCACCATTATTTCGTTCCCGAAAGGCTACGCTTTCATCTTGACTCAGCAGCCTCCCTTTATTTCTCTTTCTTTCTCTGTAATACACACATGCAAAATCACACGCTGCAAGCTTTTCTTCCTGATCATCACACTTTCTCACATCCTCATTGTAGACTCACCCTGACCCACATACTTTTTATTCCCCTCTAAATTCCTCCCTGCTCACCCCTTGTGGTCAACTTCATTTTGAACCTTTACCTTCTCCTCTCTCAGTAGTTTATGTGTCTGTTACTTTATTTTAAGGGGTTTTATCACGTTAGACTTGTAAGGTTTTTGTTTTTTTTAAAGCATAAAATCTACTGAATGTCAATCATTAAAACGCTTAAATTTAACAGAGAAATAAAAGAAATGGCATTAATAAACAGGGTCGCTCTGCTAAGCAGCATATTTAATCAAAACTGACTGTGACAGACCATAAAATTCCTCCAGATAACTATAATCAAACTATCCTAGAACAAAACACCTACTGTCCACAGATGATCAATATTATTGATTATGGTTTAAAAAGCTATTTGAAGTGATTCTATGGTTGAATCCATCAACAGACACACCTGTTGTAGTTTTGAAGAAAGCTGCACCACCTGATTGACTGTCGACCTAAATGTATTTAACATACCAAGGTGCAATAACTATTCAGCAATGTATAATCAAGTTAAAGTAAAAAACATCCTTGGGTGTTATTTATTAAAGGTTTAACACTCAAAAACTCAGCTGAATTTCTTCATCTGGACTGTGTGGGTGTGTTTTGATCAGATTTGACTGACAGCTGTGTGTCACATAAGAAAACGACATTAAACCAGCGAGAAGAGACACAACAATGTGACTCATCTGACTTTGTGTTATGAGCGAGATAATGTGCCTCCTAACCATGAAGCCTCTGGGTTGAAGACGAGCATCGTTTTATTCTTCCTTTTAGTTTCAAATTATATTCAACTGTATAATTATACTAGCACACAAACGCTAGAAAACTGTGACTTACCTTTAATGTTGACTTATAGTCGGAGGTTAGTGCGACTTTAGTTGGTGAATTTGATGCTTTTACCATCAATCCAGTGTGTCAGCGTAACCTTAATCATATATTCACATAATGTGATACGGAGACTCTAATTAGGCTAAGGTCAGCCTGGTAATCGCTCCTTATCAACTGCACGATCGTAAATTTTACAGAACAGCCATGAAATGATATTTATGGCTGAAGCGGCTATTAGCTATGCTGGTTATCAAATGAAACCTCCTCGTAGTCTTTTAATTCTCTGAGGAGATGATTCATGGTTACTGAAAGACCAAAAGAGGAGTGGGTTGCAGGGCTAAAGATTATAACCTCTACTAAATTGTGCGTGTCTGTCTGTGTGATACTGCGTGTGTTTTTCATTGTGTCCTCAGTGGCATTAATGTGAACCCGTGTGTGTATTTAATTGGTGGCTGTGGCGCTCTCTTTCCGGAGCAGTTTGTGCTTGACGGCTGCTGTTCTTGCTGCATTCACACACATAATGCCGGCTATAAATTCATAATGGAGGGAAAGACAATGGGCACGTGAGGTAATTTCTGTCCAACCACACCCACCGGGCTCTAATTGTGCTGTAAGGCATGTAAAGGAAAATCAGCGGCTGTGCGAGGAGACTGTCAAACCCTGGGAACACTGTGGCTCTGACAACTTTAATTGGTAGTTGTCGTGTATATCCCTGTCTTCATTAGCAGCCAAAGACTACCTGCTTCTCCTCCCACACATATGCACACACAGGCACCGCTATTGGTGAAAAGGTCATTATATGTGCTTGGTTTAATAGCGGATTGTCATCCACAGCTGCCGGTGTTCCATTGACACTTACATGAAAAAGCACCTGGAGGTATTTTCATTCACTTAATTCAAATTTTGGGAAAACTCGCTCATATGCATTGCGGCAGAGCTATGGGTTTTGAAATAAGCAATTACAACTGACAGGGCTTTTTTTTTTTTTTATCCAGCTGCCTCCAACCTCTGAAGTGATTTTAAAGCAAGACTAAAAGATTATTGCTTAAGATGCTGAAAGGAAAGAATATTGCTCAAAAGTTATATTTTCCAAATTGATTTTTTTTCCCACTGAAATCCAACATATTTCTCTTGCACGAAGCAAACCATCTCAAGCCCTGAATTTAGGAGTTAAGTTGTGGTCTCTTATTCTGCAGTTATCATTCATGCAAGCAGCTCGACATGAGCCAATGACAACAATACGCACTCAATGTCAGTCTGCAAATTACATGAATGGTATCTGCAGGTTTGGTTTCAGAAAATCTGCAAATGCTGTTTTCTGCAACCAAGAAATGGGAGAGATTTACCAGATTTCTAAGTAGGTAGAGGGGATCTTTAAAGTCAAACTGACTTAAATGATTTAGCTGTGAGCCTTGAGGCAAATTTGTGATATTGGAATATATAAATAATGTTTTTTTTTCGTCCGACAAACAGAAAAGTTTAACCGAGCTGAGCTCTTGCCTCAAAACATCATGGCAGTTGGACACAAATGGACAGAAGCACAAATACATGGAATAAATCGACTGTTTACTTGGTGATCGTCAAGATAGACGGCAGAATTGTCACAATAATAACTTCCCAGAGTTGTAAAATGGTTTCTCAGTGTACTTTAAACTATGCAATATACCTCAAACAACTCGCCGCACCAACACAGCTCATTGAGTTTCTGCATCAGAACCGCTGCGCGTCAGCACAGGGAAATAATATAGTTCTATCCAACATAAAGATAAGGGTGTGTCTATCATTGACAGTATGGATTTGGACCCCATAAGCCCAGCTGGCGTTGCAGGCAGCCACTCTAGGTGGCCAGAGAGAAGCCATGCATTATTGAGAAAGGGCTTAGGGGGGGTAAGAGTGGATTAGTCTGATATTAACCTCCAGAGGAAGAGAGAAAGGGAAGGGGATGACATGATGAGGATCACCCCTGGCCATTTAAACTGCTTTAATTAAATCCTGGATGGAGAGGCCACCACTCAAACTCAGAAAATGAGGGAGAAAAAGGAGAGGAAGAAGAAGAAGAAAGGGGTGAAAATGAGGAAAGGTAGATCAATGACGAAAGAGACTGATTGGAAAAATGGTGAATAGGAAATAGACAAGAAGAGAAAGAGGATGAGACGAAGGGAAGAGTGTGTGCATGCTCGCTTGCAAAACCTCCCACTGTGATGAGGCAGACTAATGAGTTAGCCTTTTGCCATGCCGGTCACATGTGTGTGTGGCTGACAGGGACCGGGGCGAGCTGATAAATCAGCAGCAGAAATGAGATTTAGAAAAACCTGATCTCCATCTCAACCTCCTGCCTCGCTCCCCGGCCACCCTGTCACCTTGCTATCTTCATCTGCAGAACGTAGAGGGGCGTGCTCCGCCACATATGTATTAGGAAATGTTGTTTTCTGTAAAAGAGCGCAATATTGTATAATAGCGTCCAACATGTCTGTATGTCACACGGTGATGACTAATGAAGCAACTGCTATATTGCATAATGAGAGGAAACGGCCGCCAGTGTATTCTAATCCATTTTTTACTATAGATTGTACATGGTCTCGCTGTACAAAGTGTGTCAAAAGCAGATTGCATATGCCATGTCAATCTGTACAGGTATTATAAAGCAAGGATGAGCCCGGAGGAAAAGGGGAGCCAGGAGCTTTCAAAGTCAGGGTATAAGAGCCACTTTAGAGTCTTTTCAGAGGAGCCGAAGAAGAAACTAATGACTTATTTAATGTGGGCGGCTGAACTTTACTTTGGATTACACCCCAAAGAGATGAGAATAGATTGAAACAGCAGTAGCTTGGTCATCATGCATTAAAATAGAAGGCTGTTGTGGTATTTCATGATATAGAGTTACATAAATGATGAAGTAACATAAGAAATTCATGGACTTAAGTTCATTATTTAAATAAATCATAAACTTGATTTGATGAGATAACATGTTATGTGTGCAATTAAATATGATAAAAGGACATGAATGAATGAAAAAGTATGAATGCTATTTACAGTACATTCAATGTAACTGTACATTTGGCTGCAAATACGTGGACGTGCATGGCGAGAGATAGCACAGCTTCAACCGTGTCTACGTCCGAGTCTTCTTCAACAACTGGAACGGCAAAATATGTGGCGCGTAGACACCAAACAAAACGATGTTCATCAAGAGGGTGAAAGCAATAGGATCCTCAGTTCCCTCAGCAGAGAGGGGCGCCCTCATCGCCCTGACCTTTGAAGTTGATGCACAAGGTCTTTCCCAGAAGGAAGTTCAGGCCCTCCATGATTAACAGCCAACCCACCGGCTGCATTGGCACAGCTAATGGGTCAGAATGGCAGGAGGACGATCCAAGGTGATCCTTCGTCTCGACAACCATGCCTCACACTTGTCCATCCAGGTGATGGACTTTGCACGGATCACAGAGTTTGTTTTGTTGTCTTTTACTACTTCTACAAACTCCAACCTTTTGCCAGGAATGTACGGCATATGGGCCTTTTTGAAGAGGTACGTCAACACCTCCATCGACAGCTGGATAAACAAGAATCCAGAAAAATGTGCCACCTAAACCGCCACTGCAGCCAATATAATGACTGGTTTCATCAATATGAGTTCATCATCTTGACAGAACAAGACTATGAACCTTGTTCAGTTACAGACAGACCTGATCCCTCCAGTTCACTGGAGCCAACTGCAGCAGCCACCACTGTGAGTGCTGTCTCTGCTGCACATGTTGGCCCAAGTCCTGCTCGACCCATCTGGCTCTACTGCCTTTTCCTGGGGTTCAAGGTTCTGACACTTCACTCCATTTCAGGAGGGGGCTGCTGAAAGACCATCCAGAGCTGCTAAAAGTACAGGCTGTTTGAATCCTGTTGCTGTTCGCTCTTACCCGACGGCTTTTCTGGACCTAGAAAAGACAAGTTGCACCATGCAGTTCTGAGCTCCAGAAGAAAAGGCAAACAGCTGCCAGGGAGACGAGAAACCCTGAATGCCAGGTACGTGGGGAGAACTTTGTTGCATCAAAGCCTGGAGGAGTGTGGGTGCAATGCAATGCAATGAAATTAAATTGGCACACATTTTACTCTATTTTTGTATTCTTCACTGAGACGTTATAGTCTTACCTTGAAAAATAATGTAATTGACCAGCTCAAAAAAGCAGCTTCATTTCAGGGTTTGAAACATTACTCATGCGTTTTTAGTGTAGTTTCATAATGTTTAAATGCTGACAGGAAGATTTTTGTTTCATATTATGACCTTTTATATCTGTTTTCCTGTCAATGTGTCACTATAGCATGGACTGTAAATCATATTATAAATCAGATTATGGTTGTATAGTATTTTTACAACTTTCACCAATCAAATTTGTTAAAATTACTCATTTAATGCTGTTCTATTAAACATAGTATTACAGAAACCACAATTTTGCCTGTGAACAATATTTCATTATATAAGCACGGGTCGTAATAGCTGGTCGCTGAGCTGTTGGCCTTATGATCTATGCTTGTGTATATACTAAACTAAATGCAACAGCTTCGACCAGCAACTGATTAAATCAACACAAATTATCCAGGCTAAGTACGAGACACTAACGCGTCTCTCGTATCCGACTCATCTAGTGTCTTCAATGTAATTTTGTCTCTATGTGCTGCGTACACATCGTCTCAGTATTGTCAGCCAGCAGTAAAGTGTAGCTCATTAATAGTGCTATTACAATGCTCTAATAAGAGGAGCAAGGCACACAGTGTTTGATTATCTCCACTCCGCCTCGCTGGCTCCACCCTTGCACATCCTGATCCTTCCTTCTCTGATCAATCCAGAGCGCCGTGTGGTTGATTAGGCCTCTGTGTAATGAGCGAGCCATACAGCCAGGTAGAACAGAGCTGAGGAAATTATTATACACATCATAAAAGGAGGATGACCGATACAATTAGACCGATACAGTACCAGTATTATTGGATTAATGGCTTGAATAGCGTTTTGCTTTAGTTAAAAAGGTTTTTATTCTGTAACATTGGTCACAATAACCTAATACACAGGTACAGTGTTAAAGGCAGTTTTGATAGAAACATGTATACATATATTTATATCTGCATAATGTACTTCTCTGCTACCTGTTTGCATGCTCAGATATTTTCTACTAAATGTAGCTAAATACTCTGCTACTAACTTAACTCTCGCACTGGGGACGCATCAATTAAACGCTCCATGAAATGGAAACTTTAATTTCCTCGGAAGGTGTCGCATCTCGACTTGGCCGACTGCTGAAACACGTCCAGTGTGAACAGTACATGGACTACGGCCTCGTGCTCCACTCTTACACGTGAAAACAAAATGAAAAATCCCGTGAAGATGCAATTTTATTTGGTTTTTAGGATGACTCAATAAAAAAAGGCACTTTGGCTACAGTTAGCACTGGTGGCTAACTGATACTGAATGAAAGAATTAATATAAATACGTGTAGGTCTGCTACTACATCTATACTGTAATGATAGACACATTGATCTGGTCAGTGTTGCCCCGAGGTTTCCTGGCATAGAGGAGTAGAGAAACCCTGTCTCTCTGCACTCTCTCTCCACTTTTGTAATTCAAGGGGCAGTCAGTCATTAGCAGGAGACCAGAGATAGTTGTATTCTCCACACACAGCCAGCCTCTATGTACTGTGCTGTAATCTGCTGAATTTATTGATTCTCTTCTCTTTAGTTTCTAACACCATTTACAGTATGTCAAGGCTGCGGATGGAGACAGGAACTGAATTCACAAAATAATTCGGACAGCCTGCACATCAAAGCTTCCTGGTTTCTTTCACAACGAACGATGAATGTTAACGGACGTGTGTAAAAGTTGAAGAGGTAAAGATGAGCAAAATTGTATTATGTGAGGTGTCCGCATTGTCCTCACCTGCAAATACTTGGTGTATTGGTGACTCGTGTACAACAACAGGTGTTTTAATTATAGTAGCCTGTAAATTGAGGGATTAAGGTGTCAAAGAGCAACACGATCACGCATACTTCTTTTAGTTTGGATACTCTGATGAAATCTTACGCAAGCAGCACCAAGGTTTTTAAATCCAGTGCAGATCATCGACCTCTCAGACCCCGTGCATGCATGCATGCCGTTGCATTTGACTTGTCAATGTTGCAGACCTTGTTGTGTGTATATATATATGCACCGTCTGTATATCTTGTGTATTTTATTGCATCCGTATTACTTAAAACCTTAGTTGTCGTTTGAACTGTCTTCTGAAATGCCGTAATTAAACTAAGGGTGTAACTTCATTACTGATTAATCTGTTTTTCATATTTTCCGATTAATTGTTTTGGCAAAAGATTATCTGAGCCCAAGGACACATCATCACATTGCCTGTTTGAAGCTCTAAACATCAAGCTAATCAAAACATGCTGATGCAAAAAAAAAAAAGAAAAGAAATGTCAAATCACGAGTTTGTTCTCACGCCCCTGAATAGCCTCCTTAATTGCCACTGTACTGTTCAAAAGCTTCAAGCACTGAAAGTAAAGCGAGGATGCTTCAAAAATATAACGCCATGGATCAATTAACTTCATATAAAGTGTAGTAAACAGATTTATGCTGGTCGGAGGAAAAAAACTAACAGATTTGTTGGCAGGATTTAAGGAAGGTGGTAATACTTTATTTAAGTCTCATTATCAGCCAAATTGATTGGCAATTTCGCTTGATAAATGACTTGAACGGATTAATTGATTGCCAAAATTATTGTTTAAAAAAAACATTAAAGTCCTTTGAATGCATAATAGCATAAATAGTGACTTTTGTAAACCATTAAATTAGTTGTGCTTTTAAAACATGAAATAACACTACAGCTGTGTTTGGCACTCATACAGCATGAGGGACCCACTCTGCACTGGAGAATCATATTTTATCAAGGAGAGAGGGGTCACAAGAACAGCAGCGAGAGCCTCTGAGTGTACCATTACCTATTCAATTGTTTTGTGTATTTCTATCCAAGAGTCCCATGTTTTAGAGTAGCTCTTGTAGCCGTCACACTGTGGCCCCTTCTCCAGCATCCGTTGTCAGTCTTGACTTCGTTGGGTTTGGGTGATGTACACAATAGTTCCCATTACGCATCCAAACACGTCTTTTGACTGAAATATCAAAAGTTTGATCCCTATGTTGAAAAACATTTTTGAGAAATTGAGAAAGCGTTGCCTATATGTATTTAAGTATAAACAACAATATTAGATTAGATTCCTTCAGGTAACAGCAAAAAAAATACAGTCAGAGTCAGCTTGTTCTCTACAACGTCTATTTCTGAGACTACAGAAGAAACATATCTGAAGTGATTGCTTGCAGTACAGTTTCATTCATCACTGGAGTCATCTTACTATTCCTTTTTTCTGAAAAATGTGACCTCAGCAGCTAGCCATGTTAAACCACCGGTACAGCTCTGTAATCAGTGCCAGCTCAGTGGAGCACTACAGTATGTCTTCTTGGTCAGTACGGTCCAGCTCCTGACCACTGCACCGGTGCAATCAGAGCTTTCTATCATCACCCAGAATAAGTCAGAATATGGGCATACATCAGCCAATTCGCTCACACGCTGCACATGACTACAGCCTGCTAAAATCAAATCAAACCGTCATATTGCGGTGTAAAGTTTTTAATGATCAAGAAAAAAATATCCAAAATGAGAGCTGATCTACCTCAGGGGAAGGTCTGCTGTGAAAAAGCCTCATTCCTCTCCTGTTTCTAATTCACGTTTACAGACACTAATGGTTGCATCCATCATATTAATTCCTTAGTTCCTCTTAAATACACAACAACATTAATTTTAGAATTGAATATTAGCATCTCTAAATTAGTCTTTGGCAGTAAAAAACGATTTGACATAGCAGCTCTCCTGCAAAGCAACAAGCATAGTTAAACAAAGTGTTTAAAAGTAATAGTATAGTGTATTAAACCATTATTAAGTAAGTTTATAGAGCACCAGTCACCGTGTTTCATTGCCAAATAAAATAAAACAAAGATAAACAACAGATAAAACACACAAACGGGAAAAACAGACATAATACATGAGTTATACCAAAACTACCCGTCTGAACAGATGGGTTTTTAACTGAGTCAAGAGACCTCAGCTCAGACTTAATGGGAAACTATTCCAAAGCTTAGGTGCTGCCGACTGCAATGCATGATCGCCCCGGGTCTTAAAATGTGTCCGAGGGACACTTTAGAAGACTCCGGTTAGAGGACCTAAGAGCTCAGCTTGTGGTGTGGGAGTGCAGAAGGCCCATGATATACTGTGGAGCTTAACCATGTCGGGCACCAAGATTTTAAAATAAATTGTAAAATGAACACACATGCTTTATTCCAAGGTTGTAAAAACCAAGAATGTGCAGTGTTAAAATGCCTCATTGTGTCTCGCCTCGATAAAACTGTGTTTGTACATATTCATACACTTTTCAACTTCAATAGCATAGTGATATCATAGTGGCCTGTTAATCATGCATTTACTCAGACTGAAAGCCTTGGTGTGTGTGTGTGCGCGTGTGTGTGTGTGTGTGTATTTGTGTGTGTCCCCATATTTTGTGCATGTCCCAGCTCTTTGATTGATAGATATTGAGCCGCTTTGTCTGCAGCAGAGATTCAAATCCAATCAAATCTGCCTTTACTGTGTTTACCTGCAATTATTATGTAGAGGCTTTTGTCCATACACAGAAATATACACACACACACACACTCTCTCATAAAAAAAATAACCAAAATACACAGCTGCATTTGCTTGTACTTTATGAAAAATCCTCCACCACCCACCAACCAAACCACTGCCCCCCCACCCCCACCACCACCCCTGCTTTTGGCATAACCACAGGGTTTCTTTCTCCACTGCAACTGCTGCCTAGTTATGGTTCAACACACTGTGAGAATAACAGGCTGCTAAAGCTTTCAATTTGACCGCTAACCATAGTGCTAACACATTAGCTGGGATGCAGACACAACCACAGGCCATCCACAGCCGGCTATTATCCAGAATGCCAACCTCTGCTGGTTTGGCAGCTGCACTCTGGGTGAGTACAGTCGGTCTGCAAGGCTGTAAACTCTATCAGGACTTATATCCCTGTTTCCCCCGAGTGTGAGGAACATCTCTAGTATACAAATTTTAGTCTAAACTTTTATATAATTAGGTTTAGCCCCAGTTTGTGTTTTTAAAACCAATGAATTTTGAAAAAGCCAGACGGTTGTGGACGGTTGTCCCAAGCTTTGCTCGCTGGCAGGCGGCCATCTTTGTCTTGATTTGGGAAACAGAGGGGCAGCTTGGCCAATATAGATAAGGATGTTAATAATGTAGGTTTCAGAATATATAAAAAAAAAAATCAGCTTTGCAAATGTTTTATAAGAAAGACAATGTATTCAACGTATCTGTTGGGTGTTAAGGATAAATGTATTTTAGTCGTAAGCAATGAGTGGAAACATGGAAACAAAAAAGCTGTTTCTGCATATTTATTGATTCCATCTGAATGGATTTAATAAACTTTCAGCATTAAATCATCACTATAATATGTAATCTTAGGCATCTTCCTTAAATACACTTGATTCATACGTACTAGAAATACTGTATATACTTGATCATGATTCCGTCTGTGTGAATTTTGTCTTTATTTTCCAACCTGTGTATTTTGTTATTGTGTGAAGCTGAATGGAAGCGTCCTTGTTTTTGTACCCTAGTGTGCATCAACTCTCCTCTAACCCCCCGCCAGCCCCCAACCTGATCCCCCTCTTTGAAATCGAGAGGAACGCCAGTGCGATTGAACTCCTCTCTTTTATTTTTTCCCCCCTTCGCCTGTTTCTCTCTTGATTGAATGTGTTTTATCTATTCGCACGGGGGGGTGAGGAAGAGGAAGAAGGGGAGAGGGATGGGGAGGAGGCGACAGGAGGGTTCTGCGGCACAAGTCGCCGTGATGAAAGGGGTCTTTCACTCTTCTACTCTCCCTGTCTTTCCTCTTTTCAGACATTTGAGGCATCTCATCAAACAGGCCTGAATAGTAGACGTGACACTATCTGTTTCTCCTCCACCAGCACCTCCTCTCTTCTTGGTATCTCACCCACACATCCTTCCATCCATTCCTCCCTCCCTCTCTATCTATCTTGACTCTGTCCTCTATCTACCTGTGACCAACGACATCCGTCCACCCATTCACTCGCTCACAATGCCGCTCAGTGACTACTGACAGGAAGGCAGAGGAAAGAAAACCGAACTCGGGTTCATGCTGAATTACGAACATTAAAGCAGCCTTTCTAGATTTCCTGAATTTCCTGCTTCCCGAAGGATACAGAAAGGACACCGCAGACAACTCACTCATGCAGACAGTAGCTTAGGTGTAACTAAACTGTAAAAAAAAAAAAAGAAATCGGCACCATCAATCACATTGAAGAAGCCAAGTTATCTTTATAGAGCAGAAGTGATCATTTGTATAAGACATCAATTAACAGGCAACAGAATTATAATTCCAATTATATTACTGATGTATTATTGTAGTGTAAAACTGTGGAGAGTCTGTCTCAGCTGTCTCTTTCTAAAATACCACCTCCATCACTGTCGGCACAATCGCTACAGGAAAACAGGCGTAACTGTCGGTTTTGGACGTTGTCAAATATCTAGCATCAATCATAAAGTACGGCTGAGAAAACAGGGCCTGCCATTAGCTTTGCAAGTATTATCATGCTGCAAATGTATGCATTTATTATTTTAAATCAATTAACAACACAAAACGGTGACAAAGATGGTCAGAAACTCCCACAGGAACGGTATTTAGCCTTTTAAAAATATGCCCCAATCATAATTCATGGCAAACTTAAGCTCAATGGGCAACAGATGGGCATCTCGGCCAGCTAAATTTTCTATTACTTCGGTACTGATTAAAGATCCCTCCCTGGATCCCTCACTTCTAAAGCAAATCACTCAATGTAATTGTGTCCAATCTCACATGGTAAAAATAAAGTCTCACAAAAAACAACCCTTTGTGCTCTGGGATAAAACAGGAAAATAAAAAACAAAGCAAACCATACATAACGTGAGCAGGAAACCGTGGAACGTGAGTATAAGAAAGAAAATGACTTTGGTCATTATACGAGTTGTGTATCTTCGATACCGTGGTGGCTCTCTCAAGTGCAGTCGTTATTTCATGCAAGCTGTAGCCACACGTGTAGATATTGCTGTTGAATGCTTGCTGTTTGTAGGTTTGTTCATTGGTTTCCCTCTCGCACTGTCAAGGTGGTTTACTGCTAGCCGGATGGTTCAGGGCTAACGAGGCTGCCTGTATTAGCATTAGCTCCATGCTACGTATGTTAATAAACTCCACATGAGCACATGACGCGTCAAACAACAAAATTCAGTCCAGATCCAATAGATCACCTTCAGGACGCGATGTGTGAGTTTTAGTTCAGTCATTTAAAATTTAGTGATATTCTGGAGATATTTGGGTATCTGTCTGTCCAGGCCGTGGGGGCAGCAAGGGAAGGCGGGCGGAGGTGGAAGTTTGATGTATTAAAAAAAAAAAAAAAAGCAGAAAAGTAGTGGGGAGTCGAGTTGACAGGAAAGAAAGGGCAGTAAAAGCTCTGTAGTTGAGAGAAAGAAAATGCTGGCAATCGGCACGAAAGGAAGATAGGGTTAGGAGATATGTTTAAAAGGGTGCGCAGGAGATGGATAAGGGGAGGAGTGGAATGAGAGAGGGCAAGAGATAATGAGAGGGAGAAAGAGAAAGCGAGGGGGAATGAGAAGATAGAGACGATTTCCTATTCCGTCAGACGCACTGTGGCTCATTCATTATATTCCCCAGGCAATTACCCAGGCCACCTGCTTTGTCTCTCCCCTCATTGTTTCCATCTCTCTCTGTCTGTATCTTTCTCTCTGTCTTCCACCCGATCTCTGTCTGTCATTCTCTCTCTATCGCTCCTTCACCATCCCTGTGTGATCCTTGCTGTTATGCCAACTCTTTCTCCTTGCTCTCCTCATTTCTCGGGTTCCTCTCCCTGCATTGTCTCTGTCCTGCTTTTCTTGTGTGTGTCTGCTTGTTTAATGTGAAAACACTGACAGATTGGTGTGTGTGTATGATGTTGGGCCAGTCCTAATGAGCTCAGGCTTGCATTTAGCAGTGTGCCAGGTCTCGGCTAGCTGCTGCTTTACTCGTCTCTAATGCCTCAATTCACTGGATGACTTTATGGGTTTAAACCTCAGACCCACAAATGTCCTTTTTCGCGTCTATGTTCCAAAACACACGTCCCTTAAAATGCTGCAAAAACTACAACATATTGATTCCTTCTTCCTGTTTTTTTTTGTCAGATGTTGTTATTCTCACAATAAGTGCATGTTCACAACTTGTTGCAGTAACAGTAGACTCAATTTTGTGTCATTATGTGTCGTGTCAACACCGTCTCCTGCAAATTACGTTCATTTATAGTTTATTTGCTTTGGTAAATACATTTGGGAGGAAATGTAATGTTCATCCAAAACAAACATTTTGAAATGAACGAAATAACAAAATGTTTCCATTTACATATCTGCAAAAACATTCACTGGCAATGTTTTTCCATTTATTGTCCCTTCAGTATCCATCCAGCAAAGTTTTATGATTATTTTAAGGCAACTCAAAGCACTTAGTTAGTGTGAAGGTAACATCATAGTCTGGATACAGATTCATTAAACCCACTTTATGTAGAAAGCCTTCAACTTAATTATTAGAACAGCAAAATTCACTAATCATTAAGGTTTTTTTTTTATAGTTAAAGCACTGGTCTTAAATATTGAAACAAGTCAATCCTGACTGTTTGATGTGTTTACTTCACTGTTGGTCCCACGCTGTACATGAACATATATGACAGATGCATGTTGGTTTTTTTCATGCTATAAAGGCATCATGTGGT
Source organism: Pampus argenteus (assembly GCA_036937835.1). Classification (NCBI taxonomy): domain Eukaryota; kingdom Metazoa; phylum Chordata; class Actinopteri; order Scombriformes; family Stromateidae; genus Pampus; species Pampus argenteus. Next base: position 2,510,697 of record CM072882.1, read on the forward strand.
TGTATCAAAAAAATCAGACAGTTAATTGGCTAAAAGCTACAAATTACACCAGTATTCATGTGCAATTTCTCCACATATTTATGCTAGAAATAGTTTTCTTGTTAGAGTAGAGTTTGCACAAATATACAAAGTAAGAGAAAATACAAGTATCACAAAAGTAGTGTAATTATAAATGATTACGTAATATAAAACGGAACTAGAAATTGACTGAACATTTGTACGGCTTTAAGGTTGAGTTAATGTTTGACAACTAAGTTAGGGAAATGTTGTGGTCGCCATTAAATGTCAGCGAGCTCCCTGATAGTTGAAAGGTGACAGCATGTCGTTTGACTCCAGCTATTCGTACATATCAAGCTTCTCTCCCTCCTCTTATTTCCTGTCTTCCTTTTCTCTATCAACTGTCGGATAATAGCAAAAAACACAACATATCTTTACAAAAAAAAAGGAAATGTTGGCGAAGTCGGGGTCACCTTGAAGCGTGAGATAAGACACAAACTCTCTGGTGCTTACGTTCTACACTTTATTAACATTTCTGTTGTCATGGGAGAACCTCCATCGTCATGGTGATGGACGAGATGTCAGTTTAAAAGAAATATTGGTAAAATATCAATTTAATCAGAGAGCTCTTCTCCAACGTTGACCAATCGAGACGTTACATTGCGGTTTGTAACCCAGAGTTCATCCTGTTGCTGTGGGGTGATGAAACGGGCTGTCTCGCTAAAGGTTAGATGTCAAGTCCCAGCTGCCCAAGGCCCAGCGGGGGTTTACGGCTGGAACGAGTGGGTTTGGCGATGGGACAGCTGAGGTGTCATTAGGACACAGTGGGCTCTAACATTAGACCTCATTACTGCTTTCTGATGGATCGGCCCAAATTACATCCTGGCAAAAAAGCGCATCTGCCGGCGAGGACAATAGCAACTGGATGTTCTCTCTCTCTCTTCTCACATTCACCTTTTATTTCTGTTTTTCTGTGTCTCTCCGCATGCATTTTGAAGCCATTATAAAAAATAATACGTGTTGACAAAAAAAGGTCGAACAACTGTGGCCACTTTTCCAAAAAAAAATATCATTACAATGCATAATATCAAATTCTATCTCACATGAGCCCACCATCCCCCTCTGACCATACAGTATGACGGTCTTTTATCTCTCTTTTATTTTACAGTAGGAAGACACACCGCTGACATTAAACATGCTACATGTAGGATCTCCTCATGAATATTTCACTGTGAAATTAGGTGTGATGCCTCATTCTAATGCTGGCTTATAAATAAATGTATTTAAGTCGTTGAAAACAGTGAGAGCCAATTGGCTTCCTACTATGATTTGCTCCAAATTCTGATATTATGCTGGTTTGTTTTCTCAAAAAAAAAAAAAAATCTAAAAATATGTATGTATTCTAGGATGAAATGTATTGTAGCTTCAATGCATCCCTGTGCTAATCCCTGTCATAGATTCCTTCATCCATACTCTTTCAGGAAACTCTATAAATGACACAAATGTTGTTTTCTCTCTCATTTTTTAGCTCACATTGTAGTCGTTCCTCAGCACAGTTCATTAAATACACAATTTAACACTTACAAGCACGCCTGTGACAAGCTGCGGACGCCCACACGCATCCCAGATTTCATAGATGGGCAGGAATAATCCATTCTTCACATGTCCAATTGGACTGCGGTGTTGGTGTTCATGGTGTGTGTGAATGTGTGTGTTTGCCGTGTCTCGCTCTGCTCTTTTGCCTCTGTGTGTTATCCTACAGTCTGCAGCCTATTGTTTTGACCCCCAGCAAACAGCAGACTTAAAGGAATCAGGCCCTGCATTGGAGACTTGGTGGAGCTGTAGGAGGTGCTGGTAGTGGTACAATGGATGAGCATGCAGAGCAAGAGTCAGACTGATGGCTGATAGAAGGTTGAAACTGATAAATTATTGTACAAAAGCAACATTTTAGGCTTTCTACTTGTTAGCCATCAGTTTTAAAAGAAAATTAAGTGAAAACAAAATATTCTCCTCATCAGTAGACAACCGCACCACCACCACCCGTAACAAAAGAACCGCTCCCCCAAGGCGTTCATGACGGACAGTCTATTTTGAAGCTAATAAATTGTTTTCCCTCCCTTGGCTTCCCCAGTGGTCGTCATCACTGCTGCCACCAGCTTTTTTATTTTTTTTATTTTTTAATGCTTCGCAGAGCAACCTGGACTTGGTCCATAAACAGTCATGCATGCAAAGTGGAAGTAGTCTGTCTTATGTGCATCACAACCCCAGTGGGCCCAGTGCTCCGTAGTTCCTGGCTTTGCTTTAATGACCAGTGAACAAACATACTCCAACTGTCATACAGTGAAGGATAGCACACGCACAAACACTCTGCTATACAAGCGCACACATTCCCATAAGTGTTTTACAGCCTACTATTGAGGTCCTGCAGTTCACATCACAGCCTCTACCAGCCACAGAGAAGGTGAGGAGAAAAAAGGCAGCACACAGATAAAACAGTGACTGCTGATGTCTGTAAGACAATCACATCAAATTATAGTCACAGTATTTTAATTAATATATAAATGTGGTAATATCATTATAAAGATGTCTTAAGTCTGCCATTACTTTGAGTTCATAAGTCATCACAACTTTAATATAATGAAAATGTTCAGAATTACAACTTTTACTTTGCGAATTCACAAGCTTTCACTTTAACTCTGATCCTCTTAAAACGATGAACGTTTGTCTTATTGAGTGATTCAGTAGCCATTGTTGTCTAGTGTTTCTTCTTTGAAATGGTGCATGGGGCTAAGATGATGACATCACTGCAACACCTCAATAAGCCAGAGGGTTGCAATCATCTAGGCTCGCCATTGGATGAAAACCTGCTAAGATCAAGGCGCTGTCTCGGGGCTCTTCTCGATCTGGACCATCACTGGTTCGGGGTTTTCATTCATCAAGGCCACTGAATTGCTGCAGGCTCGTTGGAACAGTGATCCAATGAGTGGGCCTCTTGTTCACCAAAACCCAGTTTTATGGGCCACATTAGTAAAAATATGATATTTTATGTAAGCAGACTACATCTTTTTTTATAGGCTGCATCATTAAAGCGGAGCTTACATAAGGCTCTGCTCTGCCGGGCAGCTGATAAAGGTGGGACATTTGCCAAAAAAAAAAAAAAAAGAAAAAGAAATGTTACTGTGCCCCCCTACACACACACACACACACAGTTAACACCCCTCCAAGCCCAACACTCACCGGCTGCACCGCACATGCACCATGGGAACCTGTTACCATGGTTACAGCTGGCAACATCTCCGCTAGGGCCCTGGCAACCCACCACCCACCACCGCTACCGTCACTCTGTCTTTCTGTGGTTTGAAGCCCCTCCCGCCCCCCTCCCACCGGCTCCCTCTGCTCCCTCAGTCTCTCTGAGGTGTTTTACTGTGGTGTAGATTTCAGGAGCTGTTTTCCCCTCAGTCTCATTGGACTCATTAGTGTCCTTTACCAAGCCTCCGTCTGTGCTGAGCGCGCTGCAGAGCACACACACACACACACACACACACACAGCAGCCTGTATGTCTTTCTGTCTTTGTGTGTGCTGGCGCGCAGGCAAACGCACGCTGCTGTGTGTTTTTGTGCGTGTGCGCTCCTCACGCAGGGACCCGAGCAGCCCATAATTACGGGAGCTTCAGGCTGATGCTGCCTATGTTTGATTACAGTGATCAAGGGCCAAGTTATGGAGACTAAAAGTACCATCACCTAGTGTCAGCGTGCCTGTGTGTGTGTGTGTGTTTGTGTGTGATGTGTGGGGTAGCATGGCAGAGCAAAAGAGTTTTGTCAGGACTTCACATTAACTGGAGTAAACAAAATTGTGGAGGGTTAGATCACCCTTTCTGTTGGTGACAAGAGGCGCTGAGATGTTTTTGTAGATTTTTGTTATTTGGTGTTGGTTGCCCCTCATTCACACCGCCTGTGGGTTGAGTTTTTACAGCGAGTTTGTCATTTGCTGTGTGTGTGTGTGCGCGTGCATGAAAGAGTGTGGTGGTCCGTGCCTTTGTGAGCAGAACAGTGTAGAAAAACAGAACAAAGTTAAATATTTATGTCAGAAGTTCACATTAAGAGGAACAAAGTAAACCAGTGGGAACACAAATCCCCCTCTGTGTGAATTATGAGCATGTGAAGGCTGCCTCTGCTAAATTTTCAGTTTTATAAAGCCAAATATAACACATCTCTTCAAGCTACGTTGGGAATGATGACGATGGGCTCTCAGTGTTGGGCTGAGGAAGGTGTTTATATCAATGCTCCTGAATGCTTAGCAGTGGCAGAGAGACGGGCAGAGTGTGTTAGTGAGTGTTATGTGTAAGGATAGACATTGATTGGCGGTCATTTATAAATGATGGTGCATAATGTAGTACACCCCCTCCGATGGCAGTGACTGGCTCAATAAAACATGAGGCCTCCAGTCAGGAGATGAAATATTAAAAAGAGGCAGAGAGGATATAGGAGCCATTTCTCCTGGGGGATTTGCTGTGTGTGTGTGTGTGTGTGTGTGTGTGTGTGTGAGCATGTGTAAGACACTTGTCCGGGCTTAAACCAAAAACTGTTATCAAATGTCAGGCCAGCCGGCTAAGAGATAGAGAGTTAAAAGTCAGTCTGTGGTTAAGCTGGCTAAAATCTGGAAGGATGCGCACGAGCATGAAGTATGAAAAAAATACATCAGCTGTAAAGGTTTAATGGAACATTTTGTGCTTTAATATAGAGGCTGACGCCATAAATGTGACCAGTGTGTTGTGTTTAAGTGCAGTCACTAGCACAGTGAATGAGTAGCGAGCAGCTGGATTGAGATGATGCATCTTCCTCTTGCTATCTTGTCACTGATGCCTCCTAAAAGGCTGCAGATAGCGTGAATGGGAGACATCTCGGCGTGTTATCGCATCGCTCCCTCTTTCCTTTTGTCGCAGTGACAAAAAAATCCAAATGCTTTAAAAAAAAGTAAAAAAAAAAAAAGCAGGAGGGTGAAATGCAAAAGCGAGGGAAATCATTTGCCACCATAGTTACAATGCCTGCTGGGCTGGTGAATAAAGAGAAGGTTTCTGTGCAGGGAGCTTTTCCACATTCCTCTGCTTGTCAGAGCCGATACCTCTCTGCCTCTAATAGGTGCACAGCAGAGGACAGGCAGCATCTGCTGTCAAAACCAAATTATCTTCTGTCAACAAAGCAGGGGAGAGAACCGGCGCCTCAGCCAGCCATGTCGTCACACACACACACACACACACACGCAGAAGCACTCGTACATTGTAGGGGTTGACCATTACGAGTCACTTAACAGAGGGCTGGTTTGTTGATTTTAAAGCTGTTTTGGAGGTCCGGATTGCAGCTCATTTGGAAATGCTGCTGGATTAGGGAGAATATTATTAGATGATGTTGTGTCATGCAGCGCTCTGACAGTTTAACGAAGGAGGGGACAATCCGAAACTGTCGAGCCGCAGACGCTCGCAGTGTCCCCAAGAGGGAAAACTATGGCCTTGTGTGGGCGGTAAAGATTCACCACAAGTCAATTTATGGCACCTTGACTCAAATTAGCTCCACATTTCACCATGTTGCTCTGAGTTTAAGTGAAAAACTACCAGCTGCAACGAAACAGTGGTGGAAGATACAAGAGCTAAATGGAGCCGTAGTTTAGCAAATCTAGATTCTACATTTACATACATATATATATATATATTTCCCTGGTTACTGCAACAACAGTTAATTATGTTGTTGAGTCTCTACAGCATCAGATTTAGGAGACCAGTTCATCTGATTTTGAGTCTGACATGTTCTCAGTGCAAATCGATGCCACTCAGGACGCCATCTGTTGTTCTGAGGTATGGCACAGACACCACGTTTACGTTTTAACATTTTCAATATGTCTGAACCTACAACGTGTACCTGACCTGTGGAAGCAGGCTGTAAATCATCCCTGTTCCTAAAGGCAGTAGCCATGAAGCTTTTAGTGACCTCACGCCAGTCACCCTTACTTCTGTTGTAATGAAAATCTTTACGAAGCTTGTGAAACCAAGCGTGCACTTGACCCTATAGGACACACAGAGGAGTTGAGGATGCTACGATCGGCTTACTTAAGCTTATATTCTATACAAATACATGTGCCAATGTAAACATGAGAGCAAGACCAGATGATTCAGTCATTGGTGAGTTGGTCACGAATCCTTCTTGGAGCTAAATGAATGATATGATCATAGATTTCAATCCACGAGACCATGATCATTACAGACCAAGTTATGGCCTTTATCTACAGTCATAGACCATAAAGAAGAGTTGTGCTGTGTGTAAAAAGGGACATCAGCAGTTGTTTTGTCTGTTTTGGCATTGATAAAACCATTGTCTGATAAACAAAACGTATTTAACGTGGCCTCGTGAGCTTACAGATGAATCTTAAGACCAACACTATAAAAGACAATAAATCCTATTGTTTTTATCACAAGATGCACATGATAACAAATATAACTGTGCAGAACAGAAAGTATTTAATGTGGATCTGAGCTTCACAGCTACATGTTCTGAAACACTAATAGAAATGCCAGCGTAGCATTGTATTTCAGACACACACACACACACACACCTCATCATCTCTCCAGTCTGCTCAGTTTGTCTTTACAACTATCCAGCCCCGCGTCTGTCTCTCTCTCTAAGTGCATGTGTCACTTCATTCCTTCGGCTGCATCTATTTTTCATAGAGGTAAATTGCATGGTGCCGTTGTGCGCTGAACTCTGCCTCTGTAATCCACAGAGATGACCTCTAATAACGCCGGCCCTCAACCCGCCAACCCATCACCAGCTCCAAACCTCAACACCTCAACTCCCTCCGTCAGTCCGGATATCTCACGTGTTGCTTTAAGTTCTTCGTTAGGTTCCTTCCTGTTTGTCTGTCTATTCCTGGTTCTTCCCTTTCTGAAACATTTAATTCCTTTCTCATTTATTTTTCTTTCTGTTTTTCTTTAATTCAGTATTCCTTTCTTTTCCCGTCCATCCCTTCCCGTACCTTTTGTTCCCTTGATGTTGGATTCAACCCCCCTCTCTCCGTCCGGCGCTGTCCCTCAAACTCCTCTTCCTCTTTGTCCTGAATATTCAGCACACAGTACAGTATGCTGTGCTGAACTGTACTGTACAATATGTGTGTTACACGTGTTGTGCATGGTTTGGTGGGTGAGGAGAAAGCTCACTCAGTCAGAGTTCACATCCTGTTTGATCTGAGGGATACTGGGGCTGCAGGCAATCAACAGATGCTTTGATAGCCTGCGGCTCAATACAGCAGCCGCTCACTCCTTTACAGCGTAAAGGAGGATCCGCCGCGGCCTCAGGCACTTCGTCCCATGACAGCGTCTGTGTGTGGTTGACAGATTTTTGTGTTTTTGTTTTTTTTTGCCATTTTCTTATTTTAATTTGAAATTGGTTGCAACACTCAGCACATGTTAAGGTGAAGTCATTAAAATCTGCTAACAACTTCCTGAAATATCCTGCAAAGCAACAAACAAACAAACAAACAAACTAACTTCACAACTTTTAGTCGACTCATTTTGAGTTTACTAATGTTTGGTTGCGTGTGGAAGTTTAAAACTATTAAATCTGATTCTTGGCAATGCCATCAATTTTCAATACTCCATCATGTCTGATTTTTAATAAAAGCAGTTTTATGCTTGCTGTAGGCTGAAAACCTTTTGCGTCTTTCATCTTTGTACTTTAAATATGTTGATATTATTTTTTACAACACCCTCAGGCTCATGAAACCTTCTCGTAGCCTTTTAGATGATTGCCGTGCATCTTAGTTGCCATAAAACTTTTTATCTATGGGCTGTTTTCAGTGTGACACACATGCTTTGAATGACCAGGCTGCTCATGACTAATCACAGACAGAGACTCCAGGGATGAAAGCTGATCACATATGCTGCACAGTCTGTGTGTCAATAACACGCACTCTCGTACACAGTGACACCTCACTGAAGAATAAACAACAGCGAGTGTCTGTGATCCTGTCAACACTTTTAACACAATCATTCTGTCATCCTGAAACTTCTTCTTGTATTCTCGTCCCGCAATTCGAATATTTAAAACAAGGAGCGACTAGCAGATGAACGCTGAGTTTATACGAATGAATATTTTACTTACAGATGAATATAGAAAGCGTTTTTTACAGGCCACAAAACATCAAAATCTACTTCAGTTATATGTCAAGGGTCCCCAGTTCCTTTAATACTGCAGCGTTTTACAACTTGAGTGTTGCTTTTGTAGGTTAAACTGTTCCTATCGGTTATGAGTCTGTATGTCCACACATTTCCAACATGGGCAAATATGAGAATGTGAATGGATAGAGTCAAAAATATGACTTCAGCATTGGCCTTCATTCATCTTGCACTTTGTTCTTTGCTGCATGGACGTATTTTGTTTTTTAATTTGGAGGACTTGTTGATCTCAAAGATTGTAATTGCCAATTTTTGTTACATCGGTAGTTAATCGGCTAATATCTTGCATATAAATGTGTTATGACCCACGAGCTAGTGAGAGAACGGTTGCTATAACCAGTGAGTATAATGGACAAAACTACAATCAGTAGTGAATCAGATCAGGTTCATTTTATTTTTTTTAGTCTTGCAGGACTAAACACAGCAGCCGAGTACGAACTCGGATACGGATCATCTGATCCCAAACAAACTCTGCAGCAGTACGTTTGCGGTGGGAACATGATCCTAAACGGTGGATGCACTTTGTATGGAGGGATGCAGAGAATGAATTGAGGAAGTGTTGAAGTATGTTGCGTTTTTGAACATTTGGCTGTTGGGACCTTCTTCCTGTGTTTACTGTGAACATTTCCACGTGGCTTGCAGCGATGCCTTTTGATTTGTTTGGATTATTCTCTGTATGAAATCATCCACTGATTTAGAAAAAAGAAAGAAACTATGGGTTTGAAAATCCTCTAAGTTGTTCAACAGATTGCACTCTTGTACTCTTTGATGTAAATACATTACATTTTTTATTTTTTTTAAATGACATCTTATTAGATCATTTATATTGATTATTGAACCTTATCCTAATCTTATGTATTGAATCTGAGTGTAAACTAATTGTCTATAGTAACATAACTGGAAAAAATATCATAATACAGCAGAAAAATGCAAATCAGCACCAGAGAAGATAAATATGAGGAGAAGAGAAGAGGGCAGTTAGATCGCTGCTCCGCGCAACAAATAATCAGGATTGGGAATGAGGATCTTTAATGGCTGTCAATTAAAAACTAATTAGAGGGTGTAAGCTCAGCTAGATCAGCTATCAGTCCATTTATCATCACACAGCTGTCTCAAACACACACACACACACACACACACACATTGTCATATAGCTATTGTATTCACTATTTTTCAGTCTCCGTCTCTGTTACTGCCCCGTTTGTGCACATTCACACATGCATACAAACACCTGTAAATACACACACACACACACACACACACACACACACCAATACAGACAGTAAATACATATGGAGCTCATTCAGCACTAAACCAGCTGTAATAGACACATTCCCTCCTCCATCTCTTTCATTTACCAGGACAGAATTGCCTCTGAATTGATGGCAAATAGTGGAATTTGACCCAAATGTATTTCTATTAATGGATGTGAACAGATAGACAAATGAAAACACATGACCTGATAAAATTGCAGAAATTCAAATTCAGTGAATGACTTGTACCATGACAACCAATTAGTGTCAAATAGATGTATATATCTCCAGGGGAATCAATCTAACTTCAAAGCGCTGTGTTTAGTGGAGGCACAAACACATTGGGGGTCTGGTGACAGTGCATTTCAGGCCCTGTATAATGCACTCAGACTCACAGAGACTGTTCATTTATTATAAAATGCATACCACGGATTCAACCATAAATGTCACATCACAAACCTTTTGAGTATTAGTTCAACTTGTTGGGGAACAAGCTTATTTGATTTCTCATTGAGACTGAGATCGCTATAAACCTCATGTCTGCACATCAAGTATAGAGATAGCATATATTTAGCCTAGCGTCGCAGGCTAACTGGACCAGTCGGATAGCGCGGCCAGTGAGGTACTGTATGTGTATGCTAATACATGCTAATATTAGCCACTGATTTTACCAACAAGATTAAGATTGTAGCAGCAAAATGAGGATAAATGTGTCATTCTAGATAAATTAATGCACTAATTTTTTTTTAATGCAAAAGTGACATTTAGCATCTTTTATCTTAAAGATGCACCAGGTAAAGATTTCAGACATCATGTATCATGTTGTTGTTTTTGTGAAGGAGTTTTGGAGGCGTAAACATGGTGGTATAGTTTTAAAAAAAAGCATTAAGCAAAGCGTTGTGTAATTTTAGTGTTTTTACTGTTTTTGCGTGAGCTTTAAGGTACGTGCACACAGTAATTGTTGCACTTCTCTGTATGAACTCAAACTTTTTGCTATGTTGCCCTTAATGCTGCACCTCAATCAGTGAGGTCAAGGTAGGTTTTTGACATTTGGCAGCATCGACTGCTTTGTGATCAGAGAATTGCTTTTGCCCTCAAGTAGACATGGGTGAGCCTTTATCAGAGACACATCTCTCCCAGGAGCATATTTTAGCTTCCTTCAAAACTGTGAACTGATTGAAAACTGTGTTACGGGAAGTTTTAATTTTCTTTTTTTTCAGTAGGGTTATTATAATTAACACATTTCCAATTAGTACAAAAAAAAAAAGGAAAAGAGAAAATGCAATTGTAAAGAAATCAGAAACGAGAAATTTAATGTTTCTTTTACAGAATATAAAGTAAGAAGCACAATTCTCTACTAAATGAGTTTCTATGTCAGTGATGGATCAGGACGAAATGGCTGCTTATTATCTCAATGAAGGAACAAGATGAGTAATCAAAGGCGATTTGCATCATCCTGAAGTGAGAAAATTAGAACTTGTTCCACCTCTATGTCTGTGGCTTCATTTTAATAACACGCGTGTAAAACCTGCCAGGCGTCTTTGTAGGATTTGAAAAATGCAAACTATGAAAGAATGAACTTCTTGGATCTGTTTTTCAAAGGCCCAAAAGAAAAAAAAAAAGACTAAATACTACAAATATACACGTATAAACTTTAGTAATACATTTGAACACCATCATCATCACACTAGTGATACGACTCCAGGTCACATCTATCCTAAATTTCTTTGCTTACCAATGCTGAACACAAAAATATCCAGCAGCTACAGCAATTTTAAGTCTGTAGTCTGAAGAAAAACAACGTTAATAGTAGTTTGTTCAAAGAAACCGACCTGTGTTTACCTGACAAATACCTGTCTACTGGCAAAGGTGACCAACAGGTGTGATTTAAGGCTCATTCAACAGTTGGGGAAACTCGTCAACACTTTGCTCTGTCTAAATAGTTTATTTTCAGTGAAACCTTGTTTTGTCATCTGCGTTGTCAACATTTGTCACTGTGGTTATGTGTGTATGTGTGTGGCGTCTAGACAGAAGAAGCCTAATCTATTTTCCATGTTCCCATCCAGTCCTGTTGGAGCCTTTGAATGGCAGATAAACAGAGCGGGGCTAAGGCTGAGGCTTCATCAAGAGGATTAATTCTGTGAGTCTTATCTCCAGAGGAGCCTCTCTGCCTCCTCTTTCTCTTTTCCTTCCCCAAAGGCATCGAGAGCCCTCGCCGCGCACGACAGAGTTCACTTCCAGTTCACACTCTTTACCGTACAAACCTCTGCCATAGGTTCAAAATCACACAGGGCACATTGGGATTCGTGCAACGTATAGAAGAGTTGGATCCAAATGCTGTTGTAAGTTTTTTGCAGACTGGATTAGTGTCAGACAGTGTATTCAAACTGATTAATTATGAAAAAGATGTAAAAAAAAATGGAGCAAATATGATGAAGTAAGGCAAAAAAAATCAAATCCAAGTATTAAAATATTTCTGTTTTCTGTAGAGGATGTCCTGGTTATGCAGGGACGCTGCCAGACAGTGTGATGACTGTCAGTGTTTCTAAAATAACATTTGAATATGAAAGAACTTTAGATGTAAAATGTACATTATTATCTGTTTTAAAAATAAAGCAAAGAAGTAAACTTATTCTGCCAGCATGAGTTGGCTTCAGTATATTCAGTAAACTTACATTATAATTGATTTTCAATACGTTAGCATTGAATTTCCTCCTTTTCACCACCAAAGAAAATAAAAGCATGACATTGAGCCCATTAGTTTAGGTCTAATAGTCATCCACTTGCCTTTAACACAGCAAACAAACAGATGCACACAGTGTGCATTCACATAAACAGACAGATCAATTGAGAGTCTCAATGAAATGCTGGTTGATGATGGTGATATTGATGATTAAGCAGGTGGTAGTTGTGCTGGTGGTGATGTGTGTAATCAGTCGCAGAGTAAGCTGGAGAGCAGAGGAAAGTCATGGTTAATTGTGATTGCCACAAACAGCCACTCTCATTCCTCATCCTCGTCTTTGCCATCGTTATCATTGTCCTCCTCATCATCGTCATTGATAGTCAATAGGCGAGAAGCAGCAGATTGATAGTAGATTGCTCACTACAGGTAGTAAATGCACCAGGTAAAGGAGTTCAAATATCTCGAGGTCTCATTCCTGAGTAAAGATAAAATGAAGCACGAGATCGACAGGGAAGTTTGGGATATTCAAAGGGTTGACTCAGGAATCAGGTGTGACCTCACCTTCACGGAGCAAAAACTAGACTGTACTCCAAAGAACAGGATAAGTTGTCGGCATATATATTTACATTCAAGTGTCAAGTTACGTTCAAGCCCTTATAGTAGCGGCCATAGTACATGTGACGGGAGCAAAGAAGGAAGTCAGATGATGTTATTGTATAGACTCCAGGTATGGAGGAGGTCGCTATGGGAACGACGGGTCAACATCTTAACACGAGATCGCTGTTTGTTGAAAGCCGTGACCACGATCGACCCCTAACGTTAACCACATGTTTATTATTGTAACCATGACAACGAATCAACACATCAACGAATCACATTATTACACATATTTATTTTTCACCATTTTTGAAAGGCGCAGTGTATTAAATACCGTATGCTGACCGGTCAGTGTTTTATTTTATATATTTTTTTATTGATTATCAATTAGTCTTTATATAAATATTTACTTTTTTTTTTTATTTACACTCTATCCTCTGTCATCCAGTTGGATAGGCGGTGTGTGTGTGTGTGTGTGTGTGTGTAAGAGCCTTGTAGCCATGAGGCAGCATCTGACGATAATCTCTCGGAGGGGTCGATGTCGTGGTTGTCACGGCGATCTTCCCGGGGCTGATGTTGGCTGACGGCTGGTGTCAACATTGCTTTCCATCACTGGCCCTCCGATGGCTCTCATTTCATTCTCTGTGAGAGTATGTGTATCTGAGTGTGTGTCTGCATGTGTTGATGTTCGCAATCGTTGTATAACTCTGTGTGCGTGCGTGTGTGTGTGTGTGTGTGTGTGTGTGTGTGTGTGTGTGTCTTTAGCACACATTTCAAATTAAGCAAACCAAAAAAAAAAAGCTACTGTTGCTACTGTAGATAATATTTCCCTCTGTTTTTATGACTATTTCCTATGTTATTATTATTATTATACTTATTTTCATGTTCTTATATCTATCTCCTCTAAACTTGTTAGTCACTGCTGCAGGGACCGAATTCCCCACGAGGATCAATAAACATGCTACTTATCGTACACGTTTTTAATTATTTCTCGAGGCATGACACTCAAGTACACACTCCACACACCCCGGCCAACCACTCCAGTCAACATCAGCAGCCGGTTGTGAGTTCACACCACCAAATGACAATAGGAGGGCTCATATTTATTTCTGTTCAGTGTAAAATAGCAGCTTGTCCAGCCTTAACAATGAATGAATGAATAATAAACAAGTTCACGAGTGCAATTTATTTTCTATGATGAGTTTTCTGATTAAATTAGACAAGTTTGTTTCGCTCTCAGCGGGTTCATCTGCTTGCTTGCGCATGTGAATCTTTGTGTGTGTGTGTGTGTGTGTGTGTCCTCGCCTGCCGATTTGACTTGCCTGCAGATGGCAATGTGTTACATTTCTATAACAGTCTCAGTCTCTGTCAAGCACAAGTGCTGCTGCTGCTTCTCCTCCTGCGGCTCAGGCTGGTATGCAACTCTGCTTAAAGTCGTCACTGCTGAATGGACTGAGGGAGGGGAAAAAAAAAAGAATACGTACTTTGCATTTCAATGATCTGACTTGCCCCCTGTTTTGTAACTTCATTTGAATCCATGTGAATCAAGACAGAATAAAACTGAAATTGAAATAATATCTGTAGCCTGTAACATATTGTGATAGTGCCTCGTTAAAAGTGACACGCCATAATGTGAGGAAGAAAACTCAATAAACATCGCTGTCATCCTCTTCAGCTCGCTGTCTCTCTTGCCTTAATTCATCCCGAGTTGCATCTCAAAGCTGGAAATTTGAGTGTAATTTTGAAGCAATGAGTGTTATACTGGTTGTCAGTGTCTACAATGATCTGTCATCGCTCAACCGAGCTCGTGCAACGCTGCAGAGAGAGAGAGAGAGAGAGAGAGAGAGAGAGATGGAAAGGTAGAGAGGAGGAAAGCTGATGGAGAGAGACAGAGGGACCATATGGACTTTCATAGTTTTAGATTTCTCTCACAAATGCTTTTCTCAAACTGACTCATGTTGTTTTTATTACACCTGACAGTAGTAAACAGCTGGTGTGTGTGTGTGTGTGAGTCTAGATTTCTCTCTGTTGTAGGTGTGTGTGTGCGAGTGTGCATGTGTCTTTACATATGCGATCATGTGCATTGCACTTTTCAAACCCGTGTGTGTGTGTGTGTGTCTATGTGTGTCAAATCTGAATGCATTCCACCACCCTGTTTATGGGCTGTGCAGCGTGAGAAGTGTGTGTAAGAGCCGATGCTACACACTCAGCAGCCATGTCCAATTGAAATAGATTGGAGCCATGGAGGCAGGGTAATTCTGGGTGTGTATGCAGTCCTGCTGTAATCTTCGTGCTCCACCACGCCTTGTCTGGGTTTCTTTCTCTTACTTTTTTTATACATAATGAGATCGATGGCTTCGTGCGCCCCTGCAGAAAATAGAATCACAAAATGAAAGAAGGAGCATTTATCCTCTGCTTTTTTTTTTGTGGCTTTTTCTTTTGTTTTGTCCGACTAACACCTGTGATCCCACTCAAAGTTCATCACTTGGTTTTTAGAAGACTGTAAGAATCTGGAACCAAGCTGGTGGCCTTGGCTGTATTTTTTTTCATTACAGACCAGAAAACAAAATTATTGGATGGATGAAAAATGGAGAGGCAGCTTTGAGATAGTTGGAGCACAGAATATAAACTTTTGACTAGCAGTCGGTGCCAGAGCAAAGTCAGTGTTGTTTCTTAGTTTATTGGAAAATCCATCAAAGGGGAAGGAAAAAAAAGAGGCTTTGATCAACTGCTGATCCTTAAATTCAGGAGGAGCCATGTGGATTCAGTGCTGGTCATGGATCAGTACATCAGCTCTTGCCTTGTCACACACTCTGGCAAGTATGGTGAGGCAAATCCAGCCTATAACTGTGTATTTCTACAGTGACCCTTAAGGGAGATGTGTGTGTGTTAGGAGGGCAACACTTTTAGAGGATGTCCTAGCTTGACATGCTCCTACTCAAAAGCTTGTGTTTCCAACGCTAAACCGCCTTCTACGTAAATCTTCTACTCGATTGTCTGTAAAAATGATTAAAGAACCTTTATCTGTTATCTAAATGGTGCTGTATACAGTATTTACTTCAGATAAAAGTGGTCGACCCAAACAAACAAAGGCCGGCCCCAAAAACAGGCCGATGCCTGTTAGATAACATGCTGCCACTAAAGCATAAATAATAGTTATATGGATGTACCTCCACCTCTATGACTACATGAATGCATCCATTAAAAAAAGTAAATACAGTAAAACTATTCAAAGTTTACAGTCTAATGTATGAAAGAACAGGACACAGAAATAGGATGGCAGTGGCAAGCGACAACTACCACAGCTTGAGGCTGAAGTCAATGTGGAAATACACTTTTTTTTTTTTTTCCAACATGTCATTATGGTCTCAATCGATAAATTCAGGTCATTGAAGACGTTGTAGTTGCTTCGATGTCTGCTGTGTGGGTTTTGATTGACAGCTGTGATTGACAGCTGCTGCTCTCACTGGCACTGGATCTTAGATTATCGTCAGACTATTGTCACAATAGTTTAATGCTGCTTGATTAAAACATCTGCCCTGTTTTAGCTAACGGGTTAACATTAGCTTAAATATGCACCAGTTGGTGTTCCCAGTTAGCTAGCGTTAGCTTCGGTCTGAGGATCGCACTGAGCTTGAGCTGCAATGGAAACCGATGGGTGACGTCACAGATATATATATATATATATATATATATATATATATATATATATGTGCAACAGGACTGTTAACCTCTTGCTTCAAGAATAAATCTGGCGTTAATGTGGGAATGAAGATGCTGGAGCCATTGATACCATGTCTGGGCTTCTTATCCTGCAACCATGAGCCAGGCCCACATACTACATACATATGTGCATTCATGTATGGATAGACGAATATGAGTTCTTATGCTTTTTTAATTATGTGTAGGGGATCAGCCCATTGTAACCATCTTCTAGCAGCTTTAGGGCTGCTGCTGAGAGGTCCTTTTCCCTCTGTTTACTGTTATTTTGCTCTAGTTGAATGCAGCAGCACCCAGACTGAGATGTGCTTCTGATGGGATTTGATGTTTTTATCTTTCCTTTTGATTGACAGGCCGAGGCTAACTACCTCCTCTTGCTCTCTCTCTCTCTTTCTCTGTCTCCATCACCCTCTCTGTCCCTCCCTGTCTTTCTTTCTTTCTCTCTGTCTGTCTTTGTCTAGGAGGGCAGACGTTTCAGAATTCGAAACAGAAATGCTGTTCAAGAGGAGGAGATGCACACGCCTGATCTTTATTCATAGTTTCATCTGACGACATTCTGCAGTCACAGGTAATATCCGCTGGGTCAGGAGGAGGGCTGTCTGGGAAAACACAAACAAACAAACAAACTTATACTCACAAACTTTTTCACCTTGTTTTGTCCTAGTCATAAAGTGTAGTCAACAACATTGGTCATTTGAAATGACGAGTTTTATTTCAGAAGTGTTGACTGTAACGCATCTGTTCATTGTTATAACAGGTTTGTTATTAATGAGAAAGCTCTGATAGAAAAGGCAGCGATGCAGGAGGTCTACAAACACACACAGACACACAACGCACAAGTCCATTTGTCTGTTTGCTCAGCTGACACTGTCAGCATTTGAGCTGCGAGTCCTTTCTTTATGCATCCTGAGTGATTTAGCCCTGAGAAGCAGAGTGCTCTCTTCGAGCAGTCGGAGCCTCTCAGCACTCGGTGGCAGACAAGACAATGAGACGTTCAAGTGTTGCCTCTAAACCTCATCGCATCCAAACAGTTCTTTGGTTTTCATTTTGATTCGTGAAACTAGAAGCTTTCACAAAGATATTGTTTAACCCCTTGGACCTTAATAGACCACTGTAGATGTTTGAAAATGTGTTGTGATGGCAGGCTTCTTGGACTGAAAGAGTCGACACTCAGCAAGCCAGTTTCATGTCAAAAAAAGGAAAGAATTGGGGTTTTAAAAAAAAAATTAATATAGATACTGTGAAAGTGTTGATAGATAGATAGATAGATAGATAGATAGATAGATAGATAGATTTGTATTCATTACCAAATCGAATGCACGCTCTGTACTGTTCAAGTACCATGTAAATATAATTATAATTTGCAACATACAGAGAAATCAGTATCATAAACCTTTTAGCTATAGCCCAATTATGCTGGTTGCTATGGATACCAATCACTCTCCGGTTAATGACACAATCAAGTTACCTTGACCTTACCAATATTTTTGGATTTAGGCAGCAGCTGTTTATCAAGGTGAGAAATCCTGGGTTTATTTTTACTGTTTTCATTAAGACTTTTCCATTCAGCTATTCAGGTACAATTCACAAAAAATATTATGGGATAGATAGATCGACACCTGTAGACTTCAACAGTCAGCTTCTCTCCTGCACTGCCGCACGGCGACAGTATTTACTCATCAGCTAATGGCCCGCAGGTCAAGGGTGACACACTCTCACGTCTCCCCTGCACCCTTTCTACCTGACCTCATCTCCTGGTCGTTCAGGTAATGCTTGACAATCCCGCTGGCATTAACTACACACACAGATGTAGTCATCTAACTGCACCCACACACACACACACACACACAGATAGATACATAAATGTTGGATGCATATTCTGTTGTACACCTGCCCACCTCGCGCCATATGAAGCACTCATACACACACCTTCATATACACCCCCACAGTGAATGCATGTTCGTCATTCTTCATATATGCATGATAGGGAGATAAAGCTGAAAGGTCAATTCCATTAGATGATCGCCTTTTAATGTCACAGAGCCTGCAAAGAGCAACTGCGACCTCCCCATCACAGCGTAATCATACCGCAGCAGTCCATCCCACGGGCACAGGAGCATCAGCTCATTGGTATCAAGTCAGACGGATCTGACCAAACGGTAGAGTTTGGATAAAAACTGTCCGTTTTGCATGATCTATTGGTTGCTTTGAACCTACAGTAATGTTTCGTTCATTACCCTCTTTTGTTATGATAAATCAATGTCCGTGTGGGTACTTTGCAGAGCCGACAGCCATCTATTCAACCACTGTGGTGGATTTGCTGCAGGACTTTGCAAAAGTTCCACCCACTTAAAATCCAGTAACTTTTCATAAACAAAATGTGAGGAAAGTTTTTTTCGTAACTTTTGCATTGGTTGGTTTTTAATGATCTTCTTGTTTTCTTGTAGCATAAAGGTACTCAAATACACGTATTAGAGGTTCACTTAATACATTTCATGTCTACTCTATCAAAGGTCCAGTAAGGGTGCATTACATGATGATATTTCAGTACAAAAACTCCACTAAGCATTTACGTATCAAGCATTTATTGTGTAATCAAATCCTCCGTGTTTCGGGGATAACAGTGTTTGCTGTCGTGTTTGCATCTTGCGTTCTCACAGTGAGCTTGTACTTCTTTCAGACAAAACGACTGCATGTTTCTCCATCCAGAAATACTTTCTGTTTTGTGTCGTTTTTTTTAACTTTATCAACCCGAGCTGCTACGATCCACAACAACCTCGCTGTGTGTGGCGACTAAATGAGGCTAGCTGGATTCGACACAGACACAGACCGGATCCAGACCCGAGTCCACCTCTTGAATATATATGTATGTACCAGCATTTTAAATCAAATCACAGTAGTGGAAGTTTTTGTTTAAAGCCCTTAGACGTCTGTCCTCTACACTCTTACACGTACTGTTGTCTGTGTTTGTCCGCCATCACCGTGTAGATCAAATCTATTTCAATACCGTTTTCTGGCAGCGTGTCTGTTGTTGCGGTTGATTGGCTAGCCTTCTGAACGGCCCTGATTGGCTGATGTCAGACTGAATTTTCCGAGGCTAATCCATCTCAAACACACAGGCCAATACACACACATCCTCAGACACGCCCACACACATACACATAGACTGACAGACACTCTCGCTCACACACAAACACAGGTGTTTCCTCTGTATGCCCGCCACATTGTCTGAATGTTAATTACATGCAGAAGGCATCTGGGCCCATCCATTGCTAATCCTCTTTTAATTATATGTGTCCTCACAATGACACAAGGTTTACAATGGTGATTACAGCCGTATTAGACATAGTGGAAAATAGGTAGGGAGACGTCAAGGGAAATGGCAATCATCATAAAGCAAATAAGACTGTTTGTTTGTCCATGCCATGATGTAGTGGTGGCCATGGTGATTTGTTTGTGCATACATGTGTGTTCTCTAGCTCTGATTTTTAAAAACAAATCTGTTTCTCTCAAACACTGACTGTATAACCTACAGTATATTTGCAGAACATCGATTAGCACCTTCATCATATCAAATGCTTTGGATACATTATAGTACGTGGTATCAAAGTGATAATTAATAGTGTGGGGATATTGTGAGGAGACACAACAGATCATTTTATAAAAGATAAGGGAAAATTCAGAAAGTCTTAAAGGTATTATACAACTTTACATTTGACATATGAGAAGAAAGAGACTGAATTCAAATGTACTCTAATAAAACCCAGACATATATGAGGAAAATGATGATAGTGAGTTAAACCTACCTGTGTTGCAGGTTGCATGCAAAGAAAATAAATTGCCAAATCAGCATATTTAAAAAAAACCTCAATATCCTACAATCAGATTGAGAAAAAAATCAAGTTATAAAGAGAAGATGAATCATGAAATTAAAAAGAAGAAAAAAACTGATAAATTATATATAAATATAAAGGATAGGATCAAGATATATTTGGAAAGGAAGGAGACTGACGAGCAGGTATAAGAACTTAAAACATTATCAAACCTCACGAATGAAATCCCTCCTTCTCAGCAAAATGGAAAGAAATGGAAAGTAGTGCAACAGATGGGTTCCTATACAGGTTATAATAGGTGATAATGAACTGAGAAAGCACCTTAGAGACGATGGTTGGGCATATCTTTGGTTTAATAAGCACATAGTATGTTATTATAATGAATTGCATATGATTCAGCGTTTATACAAAACAGAGTTTAAAGCAGAAGAATTAAAGGATCAATACGGCTTAACCGATCATTATTTATATTGATACTTGCAACTGAGACATAGAGATCGAATTTATTAAAATGTTTACATCGACATATCAGTCAGATTGAGCCAGAAAGTAAAATGTGAAATTATATATGAGAGTAGAAAATTTAAAGGGAAATGAAAAGAGAAGAAATATTTGTGTTGACGAATGAGAAGAGATTCATGGTTGTCATGAAAACAACTTGCTCCTTATCTTGGAGATAATACGGATAGAAAAATATTACAAGATTTTTTATAACACCAGCACAGAAAAAAAAAATATATATATATATTCAAGGTGTTGGAGATTATGCAGAGCAAATAAAGCCGATCCCTGGCAGGAGCTAAACATATGTATGCAGAAAATATTCAGGGTACGTTTGACGTGTTATACAGAGGGGAAAATGAACATAAGACTCCCAAAGATTTTAAGGCAAACTAAAATATGTTTAGGATAATGTTAATGGAAAGTTAAAAAAAAAAGCTATCAGAAAATGCAGAAGTACCTAAGGTTGAGGACTGGGTTCATAATGTGTATTATTAGTATATTAGTATATAGTATTAGTCATTTAATCCATTGATATGGAAATATTTATTTCTGCAGCTTTAACCTGCATCACCTGATTTCCTACTTGTTTTCTGCTGAACACGACACTGACATATTATCATCTTTTGAGTTGACATATTAGCAAACAGTAGCTTATTACCACATCCAGCAGTTACGGAGCAACATTGTGATGTTTCTGTCCAGCTGGTGAAGCTCTGTTTCTGATCTCTACCAACCTCTGAGTGGCTTTTTAGTGTCTGGCAAAAGTATTTCTTCCTTTTATAATATAGAAGAGTATTTGCTTTGTCTTCACTGCTGCAGCATCATGAGTATCCACCCATCATCAGTTTGTAGAACAACCCTCCACACTTTTGCTCTCCACCCACTCCAGCAGTGTCCTGCAGGATTTTACAAGCGTGCCGAAAAAAAGAAAAAAAAAGGGATTTCTGTTAAATATGGACTCGGGTGTTGGCTCTGTTCAAGAACATGGAGTGAGTTCTTTGCCAATAAGAGTCATTGAGGAACATCCCGAACATCTGCTGCTAGCGGAGTCCCAGTCAGAACAATGCACAAACTATGAGCCATCGTATAGCCGCTCTACTCTACTCTGATCTACTCTACTCTCTACGCTCTACTGGGATAATAAGTGGCTTAAGGCTATAAAAATGACAGAACACAGAGAGATCTAACAGGCACGAGACCTTTTGTATGGTGTGTTTGTCATGGTGAGCAGGAACGTGCGGATATTTGGGGACTGGAGATTGTCCCAAGTGTGTGCGTGAGCCAGGAGGAAAAACTGTATGAGCGCACACACACACACCTCCTTGGCTTTAAAGGGTCCTGAGGGAGCTCCTCTCAGTGTGTAGGGGGAAACCATGAATAAAACGCCCATTTGACCCGCGCTGCTATAAAGCCTGTCTTTGTTGGGCCTCACAGGACTCTCTTTATCCCTCCTCCATCCTTCTTTTCCCTCCTCTCCCTCTCTCTTAGATGAAATCTTGCCCTTTTGTTTTCCCCTCCATCCGGTCATGGCAGGGGCTTCATGTAATATTCATGAGGCTCAGTGGGTTTTTCTCCTGGAGACGTACAGTGGACACCACAGTGGCGGCCCACATTGTGGCAGCGACCTTAGAACCCTAGCAGTGTTGACCTCTGACCCCTGTCGGTGCTGGCTAGCGTCGTCAGTGACGCTCATTAATCACATGGCCACAAGTGGCCTCCAAATAAAGGATTTGTAGGCAGAGACTGGTTGCTATCTGGAGATATAGCATGTGGCAATGGAGGAATTGTTGTGTGAAGGGTGGAGCAGCGTGTGTGTGTGTGTGTGTGTGTGTGTGTGTTAAAGCCTACCCTCTGCAGCAGATTCCTGTGAAGATTGCCTCTGGCCTTCTGTCTGTATTCCACTACAGGACAATGGTCTCCTTTAGTTTGGTGTGTGTGTTGCAAAAGGCTGGTATGTGAGTGTGTCTTGGACAAGGCTGCATGGCTGAACACTGACTCAGTATGCCTCTGCTCTCTCTCTCTTCTCACGCAGGGAAACAGTGAGATCACATGCCTCTCAAACACACACACACACACACACACACACACAGAGTGTCAAACTGGGGTTACAGACCGATATCTCAGTTTGCCTTTTAATAAAAATCACATGTCAGACGGTCTGTTTTCCAGCCCTGATATGATGATGTTGTTGTCTTCCTGGTTTTAAAGGACCATACCGGTGTTTTAGCCTTAAATCTACTGGAAATCACGTATACTTTTTGAATGTAATTTTTTTGCAAGCATTCATAAATTTCCATATAAAATGAAAATCTATAACCCGACAGTTGAGGTGTGCTTGAGCTGTGTAATTCAGACATCAAGGCTATATTTTATTTTGAGTTATTATTGAGTGCTAATGCAATTAGTAGTGTAGATGTGTAGATAAAGTAAATGTTGTCTTTTTTTTTCTCACGGATTTGTGAATCTCGCAGCACAGAGCATCAAGTCTGCATTTGTTTTTGTGGTATTATCGTTGTTTGGGAGTAAATTAAACATTTCAAAACTTAGCAATGACAAAAATGCTGATTTGACGGGATGAATTACGTATTTTTCAACACATTTCATGTTCGTTGCTGTACGGAAATGAATGGAAAACAATGGCTAGCTGGAACGGAAAGAAAAATATAATATATAAATATTAAAACGTGCTTTTAAAAAAGACAAACGGATGCATTGTTTTGTAGTTATGTAACTAAAATACAAATTAATAATTTAGATTTAGCTGCAGGTAAAATTTAAGGTATCAGGTTCTAATTCTGTGTTTTTTGTTTTGTTTTTTGGTGACTAATATGTGTCTTTAATACAACTGCTGTACATTATTTAATCGTGTTATCATTGTTTAAATATCAGAGCAGAGGATGATAAATGTGCTGTGGGAGCTTATCGTCCTCTCTGGAGGCACTTCAGCATGCTGAACTCGGCCAAATTCAACATCAGTTCAAGTTCATATTATAACCGTTAGATTAGATGTATTAAATTTATACCAGAAAGATGCATAGTTTAAAAACATCATGCACAGTTTGGAGCGTTATCTTGACATTAATTTGGACGCTACGTGTGTATTTTCACCCTTGATGCAGGTTGTTGCGTCAGCGTCGAGTCAGTAATAAAAATGTTTCCAGGGATTTTTACTAAACAGCAGGGGTGTCAGTCTGTAAATCCCAGCATGCACCCTGCCTCAAGGAGCTGCTAACACACCTAAAAGAATTTCATTAGTATGAGCTTCACTGGAGATTTAGCATCAGACGATGGTAAAAAAAAATGAGGGTTTTCGGTTTTGTTTAGGGCGACTTTTAAAAAACGTTTCCATTTAAATTCCAACTGAATGTTATCGGTCTGAATCATTTATAGGACGCATCGAAGTTTATTTTACCTGACAGCAGCATGAGCAGTGAAATACACCCACATACTTAATAATATGCACACAGTCTGACACATTCGCAAATCCAACACACAAACACGCATGCAAATTCTCAAAGAAGTGCACAAAATCTATTATACACACAAACTCACACTCCCCATCAGAATCTGCCTGGGGGCGGCGCCGGCTCACCTCTGACCCTGTCAGAGCTCCTCGAACGGGTCAACACCCTCCAGCTGAGAGGAGGAATGAAGGATGTTTACAGTGCTCGTGTGTATCTGTAGCTCACTCTGGCTGTCTCCATCTATCTGTTTTCATTTTCCAACCTCTCTGTATCAGCCAAACTTGAACGATTTTAAATTCTATCTGGGCTCTGAAAACATCTGTCATCGCCTTATCTGTGGATAATGGAAAGATTTAGTGGCATTCAGAGTTTTATATAGTCGACTCCCCTTCGTTTTACTCCATCACCCCTTTTACTCCACTCCTCCTCCTATACATCCTTCTCTTCCAACGCCTACACAAAATACATACTTCTCACATGGAGGATCACATGTACATGACTACATACATACATGCATCAGCATGCATACCATCCCCCTCTAAATCCGTTTCTCCCTCCTTCACTAACACAGGCTTCTTGGCTCTCCAGAGGTAGTTTGGTTGGTTGGTTGGTGTTGCACCATCCCTCTACAAACCACTTCACTCCCCTGGCTCCTGTCCTGCCTCCCCTTCCCCTCTCCTTCCTTTAGTCCTCCTCATCCTCTTCCTCCTCTTCGCTCCCTTCCCTTCGTTTGCTTGTGCCACCAGCTGGGCTTGGCAGGATCCCAGGCTGCCCTGGGTTCTGCTCGACTAGCTTTTCCGCTCTGGCATGGCACCACAGGTCCATCATGCTGTGTGCGTGTGTGTGTGTGTGTGTGTGTGTGTGCATACATACGTCTGTGAAAGCGAATAATGTTAAGTCTTTGTAAATTCGTATATATATACCTATCCCACTAAGAAGAAGCAGTTGTTTTTTTTTTAAATGCTGTAATTATGCAATAGATTTAAATAAAAACGATGATTTTTAACATTTCTATACAAATTAATGGTTAAAAAGAGATGATTAATGTATGCAATACTCTGACAGCTGAAAGAAACAGAAGGATTATACAAGCTGCAGACCCTCCCCAACAAGTAACCACCTGCTCCCCAACATCTTTTTCTTTTAAATTATTATTATGCACATAATATAAATCTTAATCAACACATGCATTAGTTTCACGTTTTTATCGTTGAGACAAACTTTCACTGCACTGAGTCATCTAAACAAATGAATAAAATCTTCTTTCCTTTTAATTTAAACTTTATTAAGCAGCAAGCGCTATAGTTCATGAGCCTTTATTCTACACTGTGATTTGACATTGTGGTAGATGGCTACCAAAAAAAGAGCTAAATCAACGTATATTTCATCATTCTCGGTAAAGCGTGAGTAATACAGGTGAGGTGCTTCTTTGAAGGACGAGATGTGTCTCTGAAAGCTTTGGTGAGAATGAAAATGGTGTGAATCGTATGCTTTTGGCCTTCAGTCACCAGATCTCATCCCAGTGGAAGGGAATATTTTTTTGATAATATGTGTCAAGAAGCTCGTGGCGTCGCTGCACCTTTCTACGACACATTTTATTCATTTAACATGTCATCCATTTATATAAAGTTCTTGGACTGAAATATTTGAAGTGATGCTTTGGTTATTTTGTGCCAGTATTTAAAAAAAAAAAAAAAAAAAAAAAAAAGAAAAATTTTCTTGCCAAGAAAGGCACAAAGATTCAAACTGTGATGTTTTCATAATGCAGGAATCATTTAAACCATCAAGAGGCACTTAATCTGTCTGCTGAAATAAAAAACTCTGTCAGGGTGACACACCTGCTCAGTGTCAGCGAGCCTCGGAGGAACCTTAACACCTTGAAATGATGAACTGATTTCCAAAAAGCATCAGCGATGGAAGCGATGAAATGTGCCAAGAAAATTATGTTTATATCAGAAGATTGTGTGTTTGATACGTGACATTTAGTGGAGGCCGATATATGCCCGAAATATTGACACATAAATTAGTCGTTTATATATCTATGTGTGTATAATATACTGTATATTAGACCGTGGCGCTCCATTCGGAGGCCTTAGCAGAGTTTTCTCCCTCCCGCTCTGCTCTGTTGCAGCCTCGCGTGTCCCTGCCTGGAGAACCCTTAAACGCAGGTGAAGAGTACGTAGTTTCCACCTGTCTCTCCTCCCACACACACTGAAAACACGCCGACCCGGGGCGACAGTTTGTTTACTCTGATAGAGCTCTGTTATTCGGCTCATTATTCTCACCTCCTCTCTTTGCGCTCTCTATTGGACTCCATGCAGACAATGACAATGGCGGTTGTGTAAGAGTTCATGTGCAAATTTATGCTTGTTACCGAAGCAAAAAAAAAAAAAAAAAAAGGTCTTTTATTGTGTGTGTTTGTGAGAGAGACAGAAGCTGAGAGACAGAGAGGATTTCTTTTATTATCAAGCTATTGTCGTTTGTCAAATGAGCGTGACGCCGTTTCTTGTGGCTGACCGATATGAGTTTATGAAGGTCAGGACTGATATTTTTGGCTTTAAGCTGCAATTCAGTTTTGTGTAACAAAAGAAGGACACAGTCACTGCTATACAATTGTGATTTATTTTTTTTTGGCAAAATTTCCAGTAAGTCCTCATTTATGGCTTTTTCAATTGATAATTCAGTTTAGATTAACACCACCTAAAGGCAAAATGGCACCAGATTAGAGCTGAAATTAAATGAATTCATCCTTTAAATCATTTGCTGTCATATGTGTTGCTTTGTCTTTTGGTCCAGTGGTTGGACAACAAAAAAAAGCAATTTGAATAAATCACATTTGACTCTGTGAAACTCTAATGAGCAATTTTCCCATTTCTATGGTTTAAAGACAATACAGACAATTAACAAGTAATTGATAAAAAATAACCACAGGTGAATGGAAATAGCTGTAAATTTTAGCCCTACTTTGAAGGATTTTGCAGCATCTACACAGAGCTCGTATAAATACACAGCTTCTCATGTATCCAGAAGTATTGCAAATAAACTTCCAACCGCTTCGAGGAATATTATGGTGAAGATTAAAAAGACGAACAGCAATTCAGGGTCAACCAAATATGTTAAATGCCAAACTTGGTGAAGACTGGATAATGTGAAGAAAGTGTCATGCAACAAATTTAAATGGCATAACAGTGTGTGTAAGTGGAAATATGCTTGGTCTATATATATATAGACAGTATGCCCATACACACATGTACGTAACAATATTTCTTGCTGGTGATAAAAGGAGGATCCAAGTTTCTGTCTTTGTGTGTATGAAATGCCGTTGAGCAATAATCCTGTTTCTGGCTGCGGTTTGAGTTTGGTCCTCTGGTTTTGTGTAAACCTCAGTCATCTCTAAGCATCTGTTTCCTCTGGTCTGCAGGGTCAGTCAGACAAACACACACACACAGGCTCACTTTAAGAGACTTCAGTGTTTGAGTAATTGTGTTTTAAACCTGATGGGGCCTTCTGCAGGATTCTGAAGCAGGGGAGTAAAGACATTGTAAAGGATGTCTGAGCTGTTTTCAAATGCTTCAGTATGACGCATGTGTGTGCGATTATGTGCTGTATGTTCATTACGCTGACCACAAGCATGCGACTTTTCTCGCTCTAACCTTTCTCTTTCTGCACTTCTCTTTATAGCTTTCATTCTTCCAACCTTCATCCAACTATGGATGATTTATTTCCTCCACATGTTTATGAAGAGCTCTTTCCCTTAGCCTCACTAAGTCTCCTTTAAAACATGGCTTTAAAACATCTAGTATGGAACTGATTAGCTATAGGCAATAACACAAAACAGACACGCTCTCGTCTACCACATAAATAACTGTATTCACTAGATTTTCGGGGTTTTCAGTGATGTAGAGGATGGAGCCATCTACCATTACTGCCTGTGTGAGTAAAAGTGAGCTGGAAGGTAAATAACCAGCGACAATAAAGGAAAGCAGTAAAACTAAATACATCTATTCATGAACATAAGTTGTTTTTCTCATGCTGACAAATGACAAGCAATCAACAAACAAACAAAGCTAACATCTGGCTACCAAGCTAGCATCCAAGGATTTCTACACTCCATAAAAATTCATCCTGTATTTATTTGAAATGGTCAAAGTCCTGACGTGATGAGAGCCAGAAAGATTGTGATTGACATGATTTGTTAATTGACTTATATCTGTCTGTTTTATAGCATTTAATAATGTGCCATGGAGGGCTAAAGCTGCATGTTTTTATTCCAACCAATCATTCAGTCTGCCAGATGATCTGATATACATCAAAGCTTCCTCAGGCGTCCACGTTTTTTAGGCTCAAAGAGCACACGCGTTGGAGTCCTTGTCAAGCCGAGTCGATTCAGAGTCTTTGGGTACATCTGAAGTCTCTTAATTGCATCCACGTTTCCTTCACTTGTGTCTTTTTTTTTGAGGAGAGACACAAGGAAGCATCATATGACGCCAGCAGCTGATCACAGCTGCATCAGCTGTCAGTCGGCTTTAAGAGATGAAGCAACTTTGGAGTTTGTTTCTGCACATGTGTGCTGTGCAGATACTGATAAATGTGCACGGAGCAGCAGCCTGTTACCTGTACATGAATAAAAACCTGCGTTCTGTATTTACACGGTCCTGCTCAGATGCACCATTTCTACTGGCAGGATGCGTTTATATTATTTATTCATTATTTGCATCTGTATTTATTGATATTCTGACTGTGAATTCATTATTTAACAATCCAGAATATGACCATGGTGTCTTTTGAACACTGAAAATTATTCATAAGGCTAAATGTTTTCAGGGAAAATTATGTAACTCGTATCAACTGAGACGCTCAGGGATTTTCAGCCTTACGTGTTACTGAATGGAAATGATAATAAGTGATAATAATAAAGGGGCATGTTGGCCGGTAAAAGACTTCCATGAAGGCTGCTGTCGTGTATCTTTGCTCATGGCTCCTCGGAGATCCCTCCTCACTCTCCAGAGCAAAAAATAAAAGCTTACGAGATGGCCTTCGAGATGGACCGGAACAACCTCCGCTTCAAGCGAGGAAATATCGAAATAAGAGGCTGCGGTCGAAATGTACGTCTTATCGTCTTTTCCTAACCACTTTGCTGTGACCTCGATGGAAAACATCACAAGGTCAAGCAAAGATTGAAAAGTACAATTCATAAGGACTCAGGAAAAGTCAACCGTAGTATTACGAGAACCCGACTTACATTGGCTGCGTAATTATACAATGTTGGATGTTATTGACGTGTTTCTGACGTGAATCTATCTTCTTTCCTTTTGTAAAGGATGGTCAAGTGTACCCTGTGCTAATGGAGATTAGAAAGGAAGCATTGAAACACCTTTTCCTTTCGAATCTGGAGAATTGGACCAGCTCTTATCATGGCTGCTACTTCGATACTTCCAGATCTTTTCACTCATCTGTTCATCACGGCGTGTGATTCCCCCATCCCTGGTTTTTGGCAATGATGAAAGTTGAATCTCGTCTGACTCTAGCTTGATTTCTACCAAAATTTATCAAATACTTAAACCGAATCTTGTGAATATTTCAAGTTGCTTGTTGTCATAACTGGACTTTTTATGTACGTCATCATTTATCAGCTGAATCTGTTTCTTTTATATGTTGATGCGTTTTATTTTTATCACTTCAATCAAGCGTACAAACGTGTTTTTGGGCTTTTTCAAGGTGTTTTTTTAACGTTTCCACTCAGATCTAGTTCAAACTGAGCTACGTCTAATATGCAGCTGAGTTTGAAATGTCCTAAAATAGCCACCATACAAAACCGTTTTGATTTAGGAAACGAAATGGCCTTTCATCTTGTGTCAGTCCTCGTGTTGGTGAATAAAGGCGAAGACGTCTCTACATGTTATCGTCTGGTATTTAACGAACATTAGCTCACAGCGGCTTTTACTGCACAGTTGATAAATGCTACATCGGCTGACATTGGCAAACCCTGAACTGAGTCTAATGTGACATTTTAATCAGATTGCACACGAGGATGCCTGGATATGTTCATCATAATCAGTAATATTATAATGCTTGGTTTAAGCCATGAGTCTCTGTGTCTCATAATTGGTGTTTGCAGAGGCCGTTCCTCTCTGCCAAGAACACGATTCAGTACAAAATACTAACAACTGTTTTAGCACAAAAAAAGTCAAATTTAAAGACAAATTTTAGCAAATAGCGAAATTAGTTTTTATGTCAGTTTCAGGGTTGCTTGCCGGCCTGCAGTGAATGAAATCTGGACTTTGGACACACAGCCTCCTGTTCGAGAGGCCTGGGGTCTTTAACAGACAGCAGTATGGCAATAAGTCACTTCTGTCAGACAAGAGGAAAATCAAAACCCTTTGTCACAGCACGACAGTCGGCTCAGTAGAAAGGCTTCTGCTGCACACACACACACACACACGCACACACGCTTGCTGTCACACATGTTTCAGTGACCTAGAACAAGTCTTTCCCTCCTTATTTTTTTTATTTTTTTCTCATTCTCAGTCGAGTATGTGGATGCTTGTCTGTGCATGTGAATGTCTGCCTGTGTATCTGGCTGCACGCACGCACATTCACATTTGTGACTTGTGTGCTGACCGTGGGAGAGATTTATGTATGTGTGTGTGTGTGTGTGTGTGTGTGTGTGTACTCCAGCTTTTGGATTTTGTGTGTCTCTTCTCCACCAGTTCGGCACTAATGAGGCAGGTGACAGTGTGGGTCTGAGCGATGGAACAGAGTGTCAGCAGGCCTACTGACTACCGCCTGGCTCTGCATGACAACATGGTGGGAAGGACACCAGTGAACAGAACAAAGGAGGGAGGGAAGAAGGGACAATGGATGCAGAATAAGAAGGATTAATGTCCCCGGAAATAGAGTTTAACCAGCAGACGCTTCTGAAGGCCACTAGCAATGCTTTTTGACTGAATATGCTCCTGCTGGCATATTTACATTTGACTTGTTTGATGCCAAAGAATTTCCAAAAACTCGAAGCCCGGGGAGACACAAGTTGGACAATGTTATGAGTGAGAGACAACAAGAAAAAAACCTCCTTTGGTTGTCTTCTTGGAAAAGTTTTGCATCCAATCATAAAACTTCTGCTTTTTTTTTTCCTGAGACAATCTGGTAAAAGTTTAACACAAATCTTTAGTCTATTGTGACAAAAAGTAATTAAATACAGGATGATATATAAGTAGATCTTTATTCCTTCATCCCATATATAACACATTAATGAAAGCCTAAAGGCCACTTACTCACTCAACTCAATCTAAAGGTCTTCTGCCAATATAATATTTTCCTCCACGGCTTTGAAACAGCATTTCGATCATACTTTGACGATGGGTGAACTTTGCAAAACTTTCTTGTTTGACTTTTCTTTTTTTTCCACTGTTATCTTAAAAACACAAAACACAACTCACCAAATTTACTTTTCTGGAGTCGGAAGCAGGAAGTACAAAAAAAAAAGAAAGAAAGAAAGGAAAGGAAAGGAGGAGGAAAGTAGACGGATTGGCTGGAGTTTGATATGTTGGAATTGTACAGGAGGGATATTGATGATGTACGAGTCTTATCTGCAAACAGACAGGTTTTAGTGTTGCAATGTATTCTTACCAACACCATATATACACACAAACACACACACACACACTTTATCCACAAGTCTCTCTGTTCACTCTCTCTGTTGGGCACCATCATTATCCTCATATCTATAAATATCAGCTTCCTTCCTCCATCTCTGTTTGCTCTTTTTTCTGGGTCACCTGCTCGGCTCGGCCCTGACTGAGGGCTGAGCCAGCTGAGTTACATTCACAGTTTAGTGGAGAGAAAGGGGGGGATACACACACAGACACACACACACACACACACATACATACTATTGAGTCATTGTTCCAATGGATCAGATTCCATGCTGAATGGATTATCACACTCAGTAAGAGCTGACATGAATATTGTGAGGATACATATGCAGAAAGCTGTCTTTTCTTAAGACATTATTAGACATAAAAACGTGTGTTACTCAAGAGTTTGAAATAAAACATATATAAATAAAACAGTTTAGGATGAGGAAACAGGCTCACTTTGGTAGCTCATAGTGATAACAAGATGAGACATTTGAATATGTAGTGTTAGTGTTGGGTGTCAATTTAAAACATGAGAACGCAGCCACCCGTCGGTTGGAGGAAGAGGTGGAGGTGCTGTACTGTAAAACCTTGTACTGTACTTGTGACTCCTAATGACAAGTGATGCAAGCGATTCAATTCAGTGATTTATGGGATTAGAGAGACCTGAAATAGTTTATTCCTTTAATTATCTGGTTCCCCTCTGACTGGCGTAGTTTAAGGTTTCCATTGTCACTGGGTATTTGCTATAGTGACATACAGAAACTCACTAAATCTCCGGCTTCTAATTATTTAAAGACTGAGGACAAATTTTGGCTTTGTGCAAAATAAAGTGAATAAAGTGCTTTATATATATATATCTTATATATCTTCTAATCCATTGTGCAACAAAAAAAATGGCTTGTAAAAAGTCTCTTAAAAGTTTTCTCTCAGTTCTTTTAAAAAAAAAGAAAAGCATTTAGTTTGTTGTTACGGTACATAACGGAGTAGTGGTTTGATTTTATTTTACAGCAGCTAATAAAACCAGGACAATCGAGTGAAAAGCTTTCACCTGGGACTGTTTCTGTCCCTCCAGAGGTGTGAAGTGAGAGGCTAGAAGGGCCTCTGATCACAAGATAAAGGCAGAACAACAGAATTAGCACTTCAAACAACAAGGCACTGGTCTAAAAAAAGCAGGAAAAAAAAAAGAGAAAAGGAATACACACTTCATATCCGCTGGGGTCAAAGTAAACACAGCACGCAGAGTCAGTTCCATTTTAATGGGAGATTAGCCTGGATGGAGGGTGAGACAGAGGGAGAGCCGGAGGAGAGGAGAAGGACAAACATTCACAGCCACTTGTAGCGTTATAGTGTGTGTGTGTGTGTGTTTGTGTTTACCCACTCGATTGCTTGTCTTTTGGATGCAGAAGAGGAGCTGTGGCAGGCAGATAGTAGTATGAACCTGTTTTGTCTATTTTTTCTCTCTCTACTTTAAATCCAGTGACTGAATAAGAGGGCACCGCCCCCCTCCAACCCAACCCCACCCCCCTCATATACACTGTTGTGTCATTGCTGTTTTACGTCTGTGTGCCAACTGTCCTCACTTTAATACACAGTTATTTAGTTATTCTGATGACCGAGCAGGTTGCGATGAGTGAGCAGGTAGAGGTTCGGGAATCTAAAGAAAGTCCATTAGACAAATAGTGAAGTATCTAACCAGTGCCCACGTTAGGTTGAAATGTGTGGTTGTCAGTGAACAGTCGGTGGGATCTGACCCCAGACAGAAACTGTGGTTAAATCCCCAGTTGTATCTTCTAATGTGTTTACCAGTGGGAAGCCAGTGAGGGGCCAGTAAGGACTCTATTACTGTTTACTTGACAGCATAAACCTTCATTTATGTTATCTCCTCTTTCTAACGCTCAGGTCTGTCTATACCAACAGCAGATGTACTAATGTAATGTATAAGAACTGCCAAAGACAAATTGGGAAGTAAAATGGAAAAATACGATGCCGCAAGTCATTCGCTTCTTCTCTTGTTTCCACAATTTCCAAGTTCAGACTTTAGTTTTAGTAAAACAAGAAATACAGACTTTATTTTGTTTGCCAGTGTCTTCAGAAATGAGATGACAGTTTATTATGAATGTTTTTCAAGCCCAGTCAAGTCATTGTCACGTTTTTCCACTGAGCTGGGAATGAACCCAACAGTTGACTGCATCTCAGTGACATACTGCACCTGCTATCCAGCTTTTTTATTGTACTTAATTATCCCATTGTTTATCATGACGGCAAGTAATCCTTCAGCTTCAGAAGGGCCTATATACAGTACAAAAGATAAGAAGTGGCCATATAAAGCGCAAAGAAGAAGATGTGTGTTTCCAGCAGCGGGACAGTTTATAGGCCAGGAAGTTTTATGGTTTTCTTCCACCACGGGCAGGAAGGGATGCGTGGAGACATTCGCGTCTAGACCCAGACTCAGCAGAGCAGAGATTTATGACCGGGCAACGAGTCAACAGACAGAATCAGGGCCCATTCGCAAATCTCCACGTCCACAACTCAGAGAAAAATCTGCCAGAGAAACAAAAAGTCAATCAACACGTCACGCAAGGATAGGACGGGAAAAGGTGAGGGGGAAACAGAGAGATAAAGATATATGCGTATTTGGGATGGATTCGGTGGAGGGGGGTTGGATATATTTCAAAGTGAATGTTTGGCAGTTTAGATGGAACACGGTTTCCTTTTCCAGCAGAAGATGAAATGGACAGAAGGGGATGAAAGGATAAAACAGCAGGCAGGAGAGAGGAAGAGAGAGCTGCTCAGGTATCTTAGCCTGGGGACGCATGAGAAGACTTTAAAATACCAACAAATAAAAAAAAAAGCACACAGATGTATAACTTACAGTTGATCCTTAAAAACTCAACTATCATCCCTCTGAATCCTAAAACACTCATTTTCACATATGAAACATGCAACAAACATGCATTTAACAATCTAAAACTGTACATCTTTAAAAAAAAACAGTTGGCAGTACTACCTACAAGTGCAACATGAGGTCAAATTTTCCTTATTTCCATGGATCCTCGGCCAAACTATGACAAACTGTATTTCCAGGACATCTACACCGGATTTAATAATAGAAAACACAAATGGTACTAATTTTGAGAAATATGTCTTAATACATCTAAACTCTTTAACCTCTACGTCTTTATATATATCGTTTCCTTCCTCTGCAGTTGTTTTAATGAATATCCAACACTGGACAAATAGACACATTACACTTGGCTTGGTTTAGAGCACCCCTGAAAATCACCCCTATCCCAAAAAACACCTGTTATTTATCGACCAAACAATTAAAGCTCATCCACGTTTCAATGGCCAAACAATTAACACAACACTTACAACCTGGTGGCAAACTAACAAGGTATTCGGATCACTTACCACCTCTATTAATTCCACTATGACACGTGTCTATATTTAAACATAACAACAAACCATTTCCATCCCTCATTCAGCTACATGAATAATCTGCTCAACAATAGCACATTTGAGTAATTCTGCTTAAGGGGAACATATGTATTTGATCAGATTACACCACTTTAATGTTTAATCAAGACAATAAGAGCATTTTGGGAATGCAGGAAAGAATTAGATGTGGATCAGACATCATGTTGTGCATCTGCGCTCGTCTCTCTTCTTAAAACATCGCTGTCTTGTTGTCAGTTGTGACTTCTTTATGACCACGAGAGAAGATAGTTGAAATCCTCAAGTTTGCTTTGATTTACCCCCAATGAGTCTCTGAAGGCCTGAAGAGGCTACGTGACTGTTTAATGACTGTGTTACCTGTCAGTCCACGTGTTCGGAAATAAGTCAGTCTGAACCCTAAATGGTCAGGAATAATAAAAATAATAGATTTTCTTTTATCCTGGTCCAGTTTAAGTGAATTAAACCATCGGCCCAACCAATCGTTCAGTATTTTCCACTTTTACTTACAAAGAATACAAACAGCTGCACAAGTTCGGGAAGGGAAAGTCTGGGAGAAACAGAAATAAAGATATTTATATTTATATTTTGGATAGATTTGATAGGAGGAGAAATATATTTCAAATTAAATGTTTGACAGTTGAAATGGATGAAATACAGATTTTTCTTTCCAACAGAACATAAAAAAACGAACAGGACAGCATGCATTCAATCAGCACCGTTCTGTTGAGAACTCATGATGGTACTAAAGAAAAACCATAAATCTGCTTGATAATCTCCTCGTATGTTACCCGAACTGGAATATACTCATGCTAGTAGTGGCTTTAAGTCAGTAAAGGCATCACGTACGTAGCGGGAATAAAACCATTAGTCGGTGCATTTTAATATATGAGCATTTAGGTTTCTCTAAGTGTAAATTAAACCAGCATTGGCTACAAGCAGGTACTAGTGTGAAAGTCAAATGAGTCAAATACTGAGAGAGGACAGATTATTTGCACAACTGCAAGACTTGTCTGAACAAAATGGGTTGTTTTGAGCCCCAGACTTGAATTGGGGATTTTGTGGTCCACGGTGGGTGTCCATCAGCAGGAGACTCTGAGGAAACCATCAGCAACAATAGTGGAAAGACTTATAGAGAAGCCACAAGCTCAAATTTAACAACACGCTAGCCTTTTGTAAGTGTCTCTATATTTAGTTATGTTTGCAGTGTTCAAAATAAGGAAGACATCCAGTGTCAGCAAAGGACGAATTATACCCATCATGCATTCTCATTCCTCGGTATACATAGAAAGTATGTAGGTAGGTATGCTCGTCTGCCCCGATACGCTAAGACTTTAAGGTCACTTGAAGAAACTGATTAGCGTTGTCAGTGTTCTGGTGAGGACTGTCTCATGTAGGCGTGAGTGTGTGAGTGTGT
Source organism: Pampus argenteus (assembly GCA_036937835.1). NCBI lineage: Eukaryota > Metazoa > Chordata > Actinopteri > Scombriformes > Stromateidae > Pampus > Pampus argenteus. Next base: position 2,547,480 of record CM072882.1, read on the forward strand.
GGGGGTGTGGGGGTGTGGGATGGTAGTAGCTCCTGTGTCTTGCATGTGTATGACGGTTGTGGGGTGAGTGGGTTATGGCGTCTTGTAACAGAGGTTCTGCCACAGTGAGTCAAGTAGCAGTCAGGCTGGCCATCAGTGTTGAGAGCCTCTTTACAGTCGCCTACTTCTCAAACCGCCACCTCAATCACACTGATGCTGTCCTTAGCTTACTGATTCTGCCTAATCAGGAGTGTGTTTGCCTAATCAGGAGTGTTTTTTTTTTTTTTTTTTCAATTGCTTTCAATTGCTCGGCTGCTGCCTCGCTCTCTCTCTCTCTCTCTCTCTCTCTCTCTTGGTTTCTTCATTTACATTATGACTCTCTAGAAGCCTCTATAAGGATCACAGTCCAGCTTTCTCTCTTCTTCCTTGCCAGTAAATATTATAGCTTCCTGTCAAGGTCACTAACTTAATCAGTAAGAACGTGGTCTGAACTGATTGCGCCTCACTCTCTTTGACACGTCTTGATCAATATTTTAGGATACGACAGCTGAACGGGAATAAGGAGATGGGAAATATGGGATGTAGAGGTTTCGATCTACATCTTTTTGTGCAGAAATGCTTCAAATCCGCCCTGAATCCGTCTCCGAGTCAGTCGGGTTTCAGCGTTCTCTGCCAGCTTCGTCTGCACATCGACACCACGTCACCTACACTGAAAGTCCTGCAGTCCATAATAAAAGCAAATGAAAAGAGGTAATATAAAAAAATAAACATAATCATGTGCATAATCACAACGTTGGCACTACGCTCTCAGTTTGAGCACATAACAGCGATATGAGATTGGAGTTTATTGCATTAATCATGTAAACGTTGCTCTTGTGATTAAAGCAGAACTGCTGTTTATTGCTTGTAATTGTATTCGGGTCGGGCTACGCTCCCAGGAATACCACACGCAGCATTAATATTTGATGAACTGACTCTGGATCAGGCACAGGGAGCTGGTTCCCCTTTTATGTTGAACTGGGCCCGCGGTGTCGGCGCTGACCTGAGATCAGCACTCATTCCTCTTTTCTCTCCACAACACTTCACAGGAGCACATTTGAATATCCACGTCAAAATTGTTAGCTCGCAATATTCTTTTCATTTTTTTCCCCTCTATTTTTATCAGCAAATCCAATATGGGGCATGAAAGCATATGCATGCATAAAGAATAGCAGCCATATGATTGCTGAAGCGAGGGTGGGGGAAGGGAGAGGACGCAAAGTGCTGAGAAAGAACAAGCGAGGAAGAAACTGTCTCCTTTTTTTTTTCTCCCATAATTCTCAAAGCTCTTAAAAGCACCACTTTTATCATGTGATACTGCTGGGCTTTAAAGACAGAACGAAGGATAGAAAGACAGAGGAGTCTTTGAAGGAGGAGACAGATGTACTCTTCACCTTCTCCTCATGACCTCACTTACCAAAACAGAGACGGGCCTGAACACAAAACAACACGTTTTTTTCCCCCTTCTTGTTTTTCTGTTCCTCTTTTCTCTCCTCGTATCTGACCGTCTATCGTTCCTGTTGATTCCTAGTGCAACACAAGCCTTCTTTACAGTGGAGGGAGTTTAGAAGCATGTGAGTGTTTGGAGGATATAAACTTCAAAAGGTTTGGATGGATCACTGCAGCTCAATGCATGTCTAAAACATCCAAGGGTCTCTCTTTCTCGTGCTGTCATGTGACGTCAGATTTAGTCCACGCTGGAGGGGTAAAAAGCTTTGTTGAATAGATTTAAATGCTCGGTAAACTCGTGTTAAGGCTTAAGGAAAACTTCCTCCAGGCCATCTTGCCATGCAGGCAGCCAGGAAAATTTGACAAACCTTATGAAATCCATGTTTAATAAATGCAGCCGGACAGAAACACGCTGATTCACTCATATGTCACCTTGTTTGACTTGTTAACACACAAAACATGTGTGACAAGTTAAAAAAAACAAACAAACAAACAAAAAAAAGTGCTGTTTATGCGATCTGTCATCGGAGGGAGTATTGACGGTTTGGTGATGCAATTATGCTTCACTCACTGGATGCAAAAGCTGAGTTGGTGTTTTTTTTTTATCCGTAGAGCTCTGACCCGGAGGGTCCTGACAGCTCGGCTTCGGACTCCCTCCCCCTCCTCCTCCCCCTCCTCCCCCCGTCAAGCCTCTCTATCCCATCGCTCTCTACGGTCACATGACTTCTCCTGAGTCAGACTCTGGTCGATAGTCGCATGTTTTTACAAGATATTCTCAATAAATTGTGCATTTCAGTAAACTCCATAGATTATGTGAGAGATCAATAATACACAAATTGCTCATGGATTCTCGGGTAACACTTAAAATCTTATCCCACATTAAGAAGCTGTAAGCAGTAAATAGAGACCAACAGTAAAAATCAAGTAATTGTAAAAAAAATTAAATAAATAAAAATCAACCATTATATTAGGTTGGTCATAAATACTAAACAATTAATTCAAACACAGTCTTTGAATTAATGCTATAAATGCATTAAAGATTTCTTGTGTGGGATTGGAGCTATTTCATAATTTATGTTTTTTTATTAACTGCTTATACATCAATGTTGGATTATCATTTAAAACACATATTTGTATTTACTTAACTATATTTCAGTGTATTAAAATGCTAATATGCTAATTAATGCTGCTGTATTGTTTTTATCTGATTATGTTTTTTCTGCTGACTACTTATTCAGTCTATTTAAATAATTAGTCAGCATGAACATTTATTTTATATTTTAATAACAAAATACATTAACTCACTCTTCATAGTATCTTTATATTCCTGTAACATAATGTCAAACTAAAACATGGACAGCAGAAAGTTTGCAAGCCTGTCATATTTAAGGCTATAGAACATCAGGTATCCATAAAGTATAAGCACCAGCCATTGAAAACTTCTATTAGTCTGTTTCCTGATTCTGTCAGTTTGTTCGACGCTGTTTGAACTGAAGGAAGTGCTGCAGAGGGGAGGAAGGCAGGACGGAGGGAGAGAAGGGTGCAGGGTTGGCTGCGACTCACGAGATTCCTCAACAATGAGAAACAGATGATCGTGTTCTCTCGGTTACACCGTCTGTGTGGTTCTCATAACTTCGTTGCTAACACATTTGGATGACCAGGCAGCAGCAGCAGTCGGCTTTACTTTGGCAGAGCAATGACACAAAACTCAAAGGTTTTCCTTGTTGCAATCGGTTTTACAGAGTCGTCCTTCCCTCCTTCCCTCACCCATCCATCCTTCCCTCCTTCCCTCACCTATCCATCCTTCCTTCTCTCTCCCTGCAGCGGGTTTCACAGAGGTGAGCGTGTGTGGGATGGCATTGCTGTGGGACTGACAGGGAAACAGCGATTTTTTTTTCCTTTTTCTGGCCAGTAAAAACCAGCTCACGGTTGTCAAGAGGTGGTACCGAATGTTGTGAAACAATATCTTGGCAGGCTGATTTCTCAACCCACCCACTGGATAGAAGCAAGAAGTCATACACTATAAAGCACACATCCAGAAGATGATGACATCCCTGGCTCGTATTAATGCTGTTAGCTTAGTTAGGAGTTTGTTTTTAGCTCCAGTCTACACCCGCCTACTCCTCTACAAACGCTGTGGTTGACGTCCGGTTAGCCTAAACATGAAACCTCTCGGTTAGTTTTAAGGAAAAATTACTTTAAGGTTAGAAAAACATGTGAGTTACTACTTCCTTAAAGGTAGATGACCACCGTTGTCATGGCTACAATATCAAACACAGGATTAAGGTTAGATGAGCTGTGGTTTTCAAAAAAATGTCTCGACTCATGAAAACAAAACCTAAAGTCCCCAGTTGGGTTGACTCCTCCTCCTCTGAATGACGACATTTCCAGGCCACTAGATGGCATCTGTCACTCAAACGTAACTATAGCTCATTTTTAGGGCGACTGACGTTACTTTAGATCCTGACGTTTGAGAAGCTGGGACCAGAGAATGGCTCCATTTCTGTTTGAACAGTTACTAAAATGATTCGTCAATAGTCAAAAATAGTTTCTGATTAATAATGACGACACGTGTCTTTGCAGACCAACACCAGGGTCAGTTGTTTCTGAGGATGACGGCAGAAATCACTTAGTGCTTCTTTAATAACGTTACACTTATTTCCATTCACGTAAACCTCGGTGAGTCCTACCTTTACCTGAGGAGGCATTCCTGCTCACTCTTTCGTCTGTTGCACTTATACTCACTCTCTCACCGTCTTTGTGACACACACACACACACACACACACACACACACACACACACATACATACTATACAGTTGCGTCAGACAACCATAAATATCATTCTGCCAGAGAATGATGTATGAGCCTTTGACTTGTCAGTGTGCCATCTTGAACTAGAAAGAGTAGAATACACACTCACACACATATTCACATTCATCTCTGACCCTCCATCCCTCCCACTAGACACACACACACACACACACACACACACACACACACACACACACATCAAGGTAGACATGTTTCATCAAGCCAGCGAACAACTCGCCGTCCTGCCCTTGGCCAGCCTTGCGGCAGCCTGGGAAATGGAGTGTGCTGGCTCGCAGTGACCTCTGCACAGGCAGCAAGCTGAGAACTATGTCTGTAGACTGACACCGCCGAAGTGTGGGTGGGTGTGTGAAGGCAATAAAAGTTACACACATGCACAGGCTCGCACATAAACAGATATTTTTTTTTGTAGTGTATGTCTAGATATAGAGAATCAGATATATATACAGGAAGGAGGACAGACACACACACACACAAGGTGCACACAGGCGAAGGGGCAGTTATTGGTGGCCCCGGAGGCGAAGGTCCACAGATGGGGTTGGAGATTGTTTCCTCCTTGCGTCGACTCTGCAGGGCTTTAATTGGCTACTGGTCTATCTGACCTCTGACCTTTTAGCAACAAATGACCGCAGCGGCTGAGACAAAGAGAGATTTCCCATCAGGTATTGTTTAGTGGAAGGATTCCCTGCACTGATTTATGTTGTCGGATCAATGTGGAGGCCATAAGGGGAAAAAATACTTTAACAACCACTGACATATTGGGATTTGTGTGGTATTTTGCTGCGATATTTATTGTTTTTTCCTGTTTTTTTTGTTGTTTTTTGTTAAGTGCTGTATGTGCAGATGAGAACAGGTATTAGTCTTTTATTAAACAGTAGAAATGGTCCAGATATCGTGATCCATCCATGAATATTAAAATATAATAGCTGCAAATATCATGTTTAGGACTAAAGGATGGACTGCTGTATTACTCATAATATCAGTGACTGACATGCTGATACAGGAACAACCGACAGAGCTCATTGTTTTTAATTAGCGCCATCCTTTCAGCTACATTATCACATTATTTCTGGTCTTTGCACATGTCTCCGCTGCTCTTTCCACCAGCCAGTAGCACCCTGTACCACACTGTTGCAATGATGTGTTTTATATAGCAAAAGTTAGGAACATATGCAGTATATATAGAAAAATATCTATATCAGCATATACATAACAAAATACGCCTGTCAGGTGTAAAGTTTTTGGGGTTTTTTTTTTGGGAGGAAACTGTGTTTTTCTGAAAGTATGCAGAGACATGTAGAAATATAGAATATTAGCTCACTATCTCTGTTCTAAAAGTACTGATATCGGTATCTGCCTTGAAAACCCGTGTCAAAGCCTGCTTTAGACCCTGTGTGGCTGCTAGTGTTATTTTATTCATGATATGAGTGAATCAGTGTGGTGCATAATGCTTTTTAAGCTATTCACACAGAGAAAAGAGATGGAGAGGAAATTGGGTGAACTGCATGAAACAGAGACGGCGGGATAGAGAAAGGGTTAGAAAGAGTGGGAGTGAGAGACAATGACACAGAGAGGAGGAAATGAGAGAGAGAGAGAGAGAGACAGGGAGAGGGAATAAATATGGTGGGTTTATGCAGGAAGCAATGAGGCCACGTCTCTGTGTTGAAGCACCAAAGAGGAAGTGAGAGTGAGGGTGCTTCCTGTTAAAGGGTGCTCACTGCTTTCATAACACCCCCCCCCCCTCTGTAAATGTAACGAAACATTAAACATTAGAGAAAAACAACACGAGTGTAGATGTGAAGCAGCATCGGACAGTTTTCAATCATGTGTCGGTGATATTCAGAGGTGGAAAGTAACTAAAAAACTGACGGACAATTTCTTCCTGAATTTCTGAAGTCACACTTTTCAACAACAGCTTAACAGTCGTGTTATTTTCTTTCTTTTCTTTTCTTTTCTTTTTTGTGAATTGCACAATTGCTCTTAGAAAGTAAAAAATATGTAGACATGAAGTGCAGATTCTGACCTTCTGGAGGACATTTAAGAGCCAATGCATTAGTGATGAAGGCAACAACACATGCCAAACCCAATCACTGTCTTAACAATCACAACAACTTCATAAACAAGTTGAAGGTTATTAACAGTTTATCAGTAACATAAGCATCAGCATCATTTCCCCTTTTCTGGCTCATTAAGGGGATTTTGAGGTTATTACAAAACCAATGAGAAGGTGTAAAAGCAACAGGTGTGACAGGAAATGTACTTTACTCGTTTTTTAAAAGATTTTTTTTTTTGGGGCACTTTTCTTGCCTTTTTATTTGACAGTTGACAAGCAGGCAGGAAACAAGTGGGGGAAAAAGAGGTATGACATGCAACACAGGCCCCCAGGCGCATTCGAACCTCGTTGCGGTTATGCGGCTGGAGCTGTAACCATTCAGCTGCCACATTGCGCCGGAAATGTAGTCATCTTGAGGAACTGTAGCTGTAATGAGGCCACTAGAGAGACAAAGGCTGCCAGTGTCCACCACCGTGTTGATTATACTTAATAAGATGAGACTGGACAAAGATTAATTTATGTTCAAAATATATGACGTTGCACCGGGACATATATGAACACCACCAACTCCACGGTGGTGTTCATATGTTCCCGGTCTTTTACCAAGCCGTCTTTATCTATGATATTATATTGATATATTTAGTCAAGATTAAAAACTTGAACTATAATTTAATGACAAAGCTACATACTTAAATAACAATGAATTACAGACACAAAAAATACCATAATCTCAACCATCGTAGCTCTTTATATTTTCTATCGATTTGTAATTATCTTGATATACAGGCATGTATCTGTTTACTGTTGTTGTTGTTGTTTTCCTCCCTCCACATTCTCAGTTTGTCCCTCACCCCAAACTCACCCACTCACCCCTTTGGCCCCTGCTCTCCCCTCTATAACCTGCCTCCTGTCCCTCTCAGGTGATGATTACCTATCGATCACCGGTTCATACAATCGTTTGGTCAATGCTCTAATTGCGTTTTCTCTCTGTGTGGACTAAACAGGGGCGATCGATCACCAGCTAATGAGAGATCGGGGAGGGAGGGGGAGGGAGGGGGGGGAGTTGTAGTAGAAGGAGACTACTGTATATGAGCTCTCACCCTCCTCCTCCATTAAATCATCTTGTTATTCCTACATCTCGGCTTCATTACAACCCACACAGTATTGACCTAAAGTCAGACCTATCAATATCCAAACACACACACAAATGTGACTATTTGAACCCATGAAGTGAGATGCAGCTTAAAACCCAACATCCATCCAGCAAAGTGCTTTTTAAACTAAAGATACATTTATTATTACTGTTTTTTTATTATTGAAAGCAGGAAAAGAAAAAGGTCTCGTTCAGCCTTCAGACCTTTGAGAGGGCGGAATACATTTATGTTGGTACCACGCCCTTTAGCATCTAAACTGACCTTTGTTGACATTTCTAAGTTTTTAAGTTTTTAAAGGGGATGTATCATGCACATTTCCAGATTTAAAATCTCCTTATTTATCTGAAACAAGCCCCCCCTGCTCATGATTAGCTCACTCAGTCCTGATTGGTTAGCTCCCCGTTGGCGTCCGCTGGCTCCAGAGGCGACGCAGCAGCAGGAGTTCACGAATCTGATCTGAAATATGCGATTGAACGACACGAACGGCGAGGTTGATGTCGTTTCCTACAGGCAGTCGTGGAGAGAAGGAATCAGTGGCATCTGAGGGAAGTATGACACAGACTAAACATCTCCTTTAAAGTGAATTATTAGGATTATTTAGTCCTTGATATATTTCAACATTATACATATATATACACTCGAAGCTGCGTCAGTGACGGATTTAAACACTTTTCCTCCACTTTCGTAGCTTCATTCTGTTCGCTTTCTGTCCCTCGCTGCTTTCAGTGAGCGAGTGGGCTGCATATTGATTTTTACTGTTGAACTTGCGTGGCTCTCTCCCTCTCTCTCTCTCTCTCTCTCTCTCCCTTTCGCCCCCACAGACACAAACTGACGGAGAAGTTGATTAGGAGCATCTCTAAATATATCCTCCACCTCCTCCTCCACCACCACCTCCTCCTCCTCTTCTTCTTCCTCTTCCTCTCTTGCCTGCTAACTCACCCACTCGCTCTCCCACACCGGTTCAATGGCTCATTCTCCACATTTTCTCTCGCCTGCTTTGCCTGGACGCTGCTTTGCCAAACACTTTCTCTTCCTCTCTCCATTTCCTCTCCACTCGCTCTGAGCATTTCATTTGACAACCCAATAAAAAGAAAAAAAGCGAGAGAGAAACAGATAGTGTTGTGTTGCCAGATTTATCTGTAAATCATATCGCAATTTGACAAACTGAATGATGGGTACAAGTTTCAGGGCAGTATTCATTTTCTGATTCTTGGGTATATAAATAAAATCTTTATATGCAGTAAATGTTTTTAGGTGAGTGCGAAATATCACACGCACAAACTTTTCTGCACGGCTCACTTCAACCTGGATGAACTTCACATATTTATGCATGCAAGCAAGTATGCAAAAAAACAAAACAGATTTGAACAGAAAATACATTGATTAGTTGATGGTATTCAGTCACGCGTTGTGTCTTCTGATGGCAATGATTAAACTTTATGAAAGGTCCTCTTGTGACAGGAACACATGAGACTGTACTTCTAGTAATCGAAGAGGAAGTGAAAATGGGAAGAAAATGTAATGTGCTGATAATGTGTTCCTCTTAACAGCTAAAATGAACAACATGGATTTGATTATCACCTGTTGTTTTGGCGCCGTTTCTAAAGATGGAACTCAGATTAAATTGTTATAGATCAGTTTTAAGGCATCAATGATAAAAGCTACTGGGTTGCCAGGTGGTGAAAAATGTCCTTGTTTTCAGTCTCTACTAAGCCTGCAGTTATGATTGTTAGTCCTTTTAAAAGGGGCCTAAAAGTTAATAATCAGTCATTTAAATGCAATTATCATATTATTATAATGTATTAGTTTTTATAAACCATAAATAAATCCATTACTAACTCATTAATCCTTGATAATCAGAAAGAGGTTTTTTTTTCAAATGTAATTACATCATCTTCAAAACTGATCCATTCATCTCATTTACCCCTGTTCAAATCAGCACCCAGCATGCATTGCTGTCTGCTGTAGCGTCACTTTAAACCTGGAATTCACTGATATTTTATTAGAAACATGCTTTTGAACACAACATATAGCAAACAGTTATTTGCTGGCTCATATTACAGCGACTCCTGATGTTACGTATGTGACTGTTTAGCTGCTGAATGCTCTACAGTGGGACGTTTCTGCATTAAACAGCCACCTACTTTAACCCAGAAAAGGCAGATGAGAGCCATGAACATGAATAAATAGAGTAAAGTTCAAGATTCAAAATTCAATAACTTTATTGGACGGTTGTTTTGTGCCAAAACAATGAGCTGAAAGACAGCAAACGGCTCCTTTGAGCTGAGTCGGGTGTTGATTTGCCACTATAGGCGACACTTTTTATGTACTGTAACTATTGATTATAGCAGCTTTACTTTTTTTAAATAAACACACCTTCCTTTTCAGGGAAAAGGAAAGTAAACATGCAAATAAATCAACAGTGGAGTCTGGAGTAAATGGAGATTAGTTGAGATGCTGTTAGAGATACGCAGGGTCCAGATGGGAGAGTGAGCAACTCCGTTTATTCTGCATCTATGTCAGCCGTCCTGGAGGTAAACACAACACACGCAGACCTTCTGCAATTTAGCACACTGATTGCAGCGTGGGACAAACAAACAAACACGCTCGCTGGGCTGTTCTCCTGGGCATGTGTGTGCTACTTTGTGTCCCCCCGATTTAAATCTCATTTGCTCTCTTCTCTCCTGGCTTTAGCGAACACCGAGGCTGATGTGGAGCCGAGCAGCCAACAGCTCCACTCATTGTTTGAACGGGGGGAGATTCTCATAAACGGAGCGTTTTTCAGACAATGAGCACGTGGGCGTATGGCTTTAGGCATATTTGACAGGATCAAATGACTTACACGGAAAAGAAAATTCTGTCATTTATGAAATAATCCTTCCATACTTATTTCATCCACATCCTCTCCTCTGCTCATTTTTTTTCCTCTCATCTCCAACCCCTCTCCCTTTTTTTTTAAATGGATTGAGGTAAAATGGGAATCTGCATTCAGTGGGTGGTTTTAAGATACACTGACTTTGTTTAGATTTGAAATGCACATCACATATGCATGATGACATAAAACCTCAAGGCTTGTCCTCAGATCTGCCTGATTCTGTCGAATAAAGAAGCTGGGGGGGAAATACAAGGTGTTTATCATGCTGATATTGTTTTGGCTCCGTCTGCACGCATGTGGTTTATGAATACGCGTGTGTACCTGAGTGTGCGCTTGTAAATATGCGGCAGTAAGAGTCCGAGGGGTTTTTAATCCTTTTGCTGAATAATGGGATCAGTGAGTTCAAAGAGGCAGTGACGGTGCAAGGTGTGTGTGTGTGTGTGTGTGTGTGTGTGTGTTCACAGGGAGGAAGCTGAATAATATTCATTTGCAAGTTCACGGAGCAACAGGAGTGTGAATCCTGGTTTGTGCCACGCCGCCCTCCCATTTTTCGTGACTCCGTTTGCCTCCTCTGTGGCGTTGAGTCGTAGCTTCAGCTCACTTTCGTCTTCCTGTAGCTTTGGTTAACTGCACTTTTACCTCGACATTAAATCTTTACTGAAAAGCAGCTTCTTACTACATAATACAACATAATCTGCCAAAGCTGTGAACTGTTTTGTGTATTTCACGCCAGCGATCGCTGTGTTGTTTTTCTGTTTCTGTACTGATGGCTCCCAGCAGGTATCGTCAGCAACATATAGACACGTTCATCACTCAGCTGGTGACCTCGGGGTTGTTTAAGTTGTTCCTTTTGTCGTACAGGCGGCGGTTTAGTGTGTAAATGTCACATTTTATGTTCATATCAAATAGGTTTTTGTGTGTATTTAATCCAATGAATCTCACAGCTGTTTTAGTTTTCCAACATTCATTCGTGAACGGATCCACTATTAGAAACAACACTCCTGTATTTAAATGCGAAATCCATTTAGTGAAATGGTGCAGATGCTCACGTTGGAGGACTCGTTTGTTCCAAAGTGCTTTGACCTTTTCTATGAGTTAAACTGCTTTTGTGTATTGCTGCGTGCTCATAAGTAAAACTAGTAATTCCTGACATTTTAAACAATCATTATACAAACTCCATTACTATTCTAAACGCATCCGGTGGAGATGAAGGCTAATTAATTCTTAACTTTGCGGCTGATTTAGAAAGAAACAGACTTGAGTTGGAGGAGTTATTGAAGCTCCTTCTTAGTTCAACAAAAGCAAATCCACCAAAAACAACAGAAATGAGGACAAAGTTTGAAGGATAAACCAACTGTGAAGACATCATCACATCCTTACAGTCACCTCGTTCCCTCATGCAAACACGTGTATGTGCGCATCGCTAACTCGCAGTACAGATGCACCTACTCTGAGACGTCAGCGCTGCCAACGTGATTATTATGCAGAAATTAGAGCCGTGCAGAGCGGAGCTTAACTCTGTTTGATCCCTGCGATGTGCGTTTGTGCGAACGTTTGTGTCTATATGAGACAGAAATAGAGACAGAGGAAGAGGAGAGAGATGCTGTCAACTCTCTCCATCCTCCTCCTCCTCCTCCTCAGTGAAGCAGATGTCCAATTGAGTCTATTTAAAGCCAGTGCGGTACGGCTGCTGATGCTGAGAGCGCTGGGCTGTAGCTTTGCATTACCGTTATGTCTTACCTACAGTTACTCCACTCAGAGCTCAAATTCTCTAACTCGTTTCCACGTGGAGTAGCGTTTCCGCTCCGCAGAACGTCGGCCGGAAAATTCCCTCGAAGCTCTTTGTTGTAGAAAACCTCGCAACCCCCCAATTCTGCAGATTTCATTAATTAAACGTTTAAACTCGATATATCTCATACACCTCCAGCTATGCAGGGAAAAGTAAAATAACGCATAACAATCAAGCTCGATTTGTGTATTAATGTCCCTGTAAAACTGACCGTTACCTGCAACCACATGTGCAATGACTGAGATCGTAACCCTGAAACTAAACTGGCAGAGACTTTCAGTCCGTCTCTGTTCTGTCGTCCCGGACGATTATCTGAAACAGACACAGTTCTGATACGCACTTCTTTTTTTTCTCCACCGGGGCTCATCTGTTTTTTCCCAATAAGCAAATAGATAGGAGCTCAGAATAGGTGGGATTTGGCTGTTGCCTTCTCATTCTTTGCCAGGGATGACGCATCTGCTGCCATATTGATGGGGGGGTGAGGGGGGGTTGGGTGAGCGAGAGAGAGAAAGAGAGAGAGAAAAAAAACAAAACAAAACGGTTATCAACAGGATGTGGTGGTGTCAGACAGGAAGTCAGCACTGATAGGGATTTGCAGAGAAAGAGATGCTCTGCAGGATCTGCGATGATGTCTCGAACTGCAACAGGCCTCGGCTGTAAAACACGACTGTGACGGATTATAAAACATTAAAATCATTAAACAGAGCAGCTTGATTCAAAGTGGTAAAGATATTCAACTCTTTTATTCTCGTCTTAACTCTCTTTCTCTGCTCCTGGAATCAGCAGCAGGATCGTTTAATGGCATCACAATATAAGACAGATTCACAGTTAAGGTCAAAGAAAAAATCACAATGAGACTTAAGATAAAAAAAATTTAAAACAAAAAACAAAACACGTTTAGTCTGATGTTTTCAATGTGCAAACCTTAAAAATGTGTGCAAACTCTGCGTCTCTCTTTTGCATTAACAGAAATAAAGAAAAGAAACGGGGTGAGTTAGTTTCCTCGGTGGGCTTTCACCTTCCTCTGCTGTACATCTCTGCGTTTCCAGCAGCAGCTTTTCTGTGAAAGAGGGGCAGGAGGAAGAGCGCAGGCTTTGTACAGGAGGGGGCGGAGGGAGAGAGAGAGAGAGAGAGATAGACAGGGGGGAGAGTAAGAGAGAGAGAGAGAGAGAGAGAGAGAGCTGTGACAGCGCTCATCACCCACTGAACAACCAGGACTGGTTGCATCCGAGCAATCGCTGTCATTCGCAGACGGAGTTTACAGCCTTTGCGCCGCTTTTTCTTTCGATCTTTTTCTGCCGCACCCCCTCCCTCTCCCGGTGCTGCCCAGCCAGTCGACCATGGTTTCTATAATTTCAGACCTGGACCCTCTGAAAAGCTGGAACGTGTTAAGGTAAGCGCCCGGCCAGTTTCTCCACAGCCTCGCCGTTGTGAACGGGGTGATAGCAGAGAGGAGAGGGAGGGATCGAGCTTGAAGTGCGCTTGTGTTGGTTTTTTTTTTTATTTTTTTGTTTTTTGGGAGAAAATCAGGGTGGGACGCGGTGCAGACAGGAGCTGCCTTCACAGCCGTGGTTCTTTGGGGGGCTGCGGTGCGTAATTACGCACGGATTGCGCCGTTTGGCAATAAATCTGCGTCGAGTGCAGCGCTCTTTCTACTTTCTGAGCTCATCTGCCTGTTCCCCTCTGCTCTGTCATGAGTGTGACGCATGCAGGCTGCTGTGTGTCCGCGTACATCTCATTAACCACCACCATCATCTCCAAACTTCCTCCATTCCGGCGCAGAAGTAAGACTAACACTCATCTATCAATCACCTCCTCCTCCCCCCCTCTCCCTCTTCCCTCCCCCCCTCCACCCTCCCCCTCATGCTGATTCGGTCCCTCCAAATGTTGAGGAGCCTCGCAGGCTGCCAGTAGAAGTCCAACCCTGGAGGAATTTATCTTGAAACATTTACTCATGGCTGATTGCCTGCAACAGAGAACATAAAATTTTATCTCCTGAGCTACAAAACATGTTTCCAAAGCAGCCATTTACTTCTTGGAACAAGGAGGCGGTCCTGATCCAAATTTCACTCACCTTCAGTCTCCCGTGAGGTCAAAGGTGAAACTTTTCCAGCTCAACTTGTCATGAACGAGCACTCTCCTCCTCTTATTTATTTATTTATTTTTATTTTTATTTTTTTTGTCCGACAGCTATTAGACCTACAGGCAGGACACGAGGTCGTATCTCGGACATGCAAATCACTATGAATACATTCACTGTCATTAAGCATCTGAACAGAAAAGCCTATGAATTTAAAAGCTGGAATTTAAAAGGCCTTGTCCCTGAATATTTCAACCAGTTGATGAATAAGTCATTATTCCCTCGACAGACTCGGCGGCAGCAGCGGGGACTATCGCAAAATTCTATTTTAGAAACTGGGAGAGGAGACAAAACCCCTCAAGACCCCCCAAATTATTCTTTTAATGCTGCCTCACCCCTCTTTATCATTTCCTCCCCCTCCCCCGCTGCCCTCCATCGCACCATCATCATCATCCACAAAACCTAAATAGAAAATGAGTGGAATAATGTAGAACAGGCATATTTCAGTGAACTGCTGATGGATTGAAATGGGGGGGTGTAAATGATGTCATTTCCAAACAGGCAGCGATGACCAACCAGACTGAAAAATAGGGCATGCAGCTGACCTCTCACACACACACACACACACACATAAATAGCTGCAGCAGAGACTTTCTCTGTGGACACGCTGTCCTCTCGTCTCTGTCTATTTGCTTAACGGGGACAGATCTCCCGGCATCGTTAAAAATGTCACTTTTACCTTATTTTAGCATCAAGGACGAGTTAATTGTCCTCACCGTATCCTCGTTTGCTTTAACGATGAAAGGTCAGAGGTGAGGACTTGTGCTTCTGTTTGAGGAACTTTTGCTTTTGATTCAGCTATTTATTGCAGGCAGAGTTGGAACGAGGGGAGGAAATGATGAGGAAGAGGAGGAAGAGAAGGAGGAAGAGGTGTATTTGCATCTCCTCTTCTTTTTATTAAACCTTTGTCCTTCCAGATTAGAGGCTGAGCGAATGTTCCTCTCCAAAGACAACGCATCTTAATAAAGAGCAGCTTACCACCGGCCTGCTGCTCATACTCTCTCAGGGTCTCACACACACACACACACACACACACACACACACACACACACACCCACACACACTTACACCCACAGTCTCACAATCGACTATGATAATGAAGCCGCAGCTTTCTCTGCATCGTTTATTTATTTTTTTCCCCTCTGATGAGACTCACCTCCGTCACACTCAGACACACACTTAACACGCACACGCTCAAATCACAAACTAAGGAGGAAGTGTGTGTGTGTGTGTGTGTGCGTTTGTTTGTTTGTTTGTCGAGCGCCACAAGCAGTTGAACAAAGGAGAATGATGCAGAGCGCACACACTCTGCCTTATCAAATACTTGATTTAGTTAGATAAGTGTTTCTGTACATTTGAACAGATGAAACCTGCATTGACCCGCTACGATCGTAGAAAAAAAAAAAAAAAATAGGGTTGCATCTGTAAAATTTGCCAAACGGGGAAATTATAAAGCAAGCTATCGATGCAGATGCTCACTGCTGTAATGCAATTAGACAGCATGATGCACGTATTAGCACAATTAGCTGATTAATGCATGCATGTGTTTAAGAAAGTATGTTTTGTTATGTGATCAGCAGCAGGGTGTGTCTTCTCTTCTTCTGAATTCACCGTCTTATATACTGTATCTACACACACACACACACACACACACACACACACACACACACACACACACACACACACACACACACACACACACACACAGTATGCAAACACACAATCATGCTCCAGATAAAGCGCAGTGGATGGATGTTAGAAATCTTTCCTCTCAAGGTGCACGCCACATATCTGAAGTGCAGTTCAGTTATTCCATAATGAGAAACAGCATGCATATTAATTCCATCTGATTACATCCAGCTAACACACACACACACACACACACTCACAGCAAAGGGTGTGTTGTGTATTCAGTTAGGGAGGGGAGAGAGGAGAGCTCAGGTTTTTATTCTATTAAAGTCTAGTTAAATCATTGCTGGATGTGTAGATAGACAGGAAGGTAAAGATAAGTGTGTGTGTGTGTTTGTGTATTTAGAAACAAATAGTAAACAAATTAAGTGTTATTTGGCTGCATCGCTTCTGTTTCGGCCGGCGTCCAGTCATCAGGCAGGTGTTACTGTCCTGTAGCTCCGACAGAGGCGGGAGGTGAACGGAGGGAAGGGAAGTGGGTTTGACCTTTGACCCCCGCAGTGTTGGTTTTAATTAATCCACTTAAAGAGTTTGTCCACTTGCATTATGTGTCGCTTTGCATCCCGCCGGACCGCGAGGAGAGGCACAAATCCATCTGCCTAATTACCAAGACTGTTGTTTGAATCGTTAAATCCCTTCTGATAGTGTGTGTGTGTGTGTGTGTGTGTGTGTGTGCTCCAGACCTTTTTTTCTATTCAGGATTATACTGGTTTTAACTGAAGGGTTACAGTGAAAACATTCCTTTAAGGCTGACACTGATATTTTCCGACTGAAGCTGCTGAGTTTTATCTTTAAGTTTGAGCGAAAATGAAACTTTTTACCCAGAAATTCAGTCCGCTTCCGTTTCTGTTTCTGTTTCTGTTTCCGTGGAAGCGATGTTGAATGTCACGGGACACTGAAGCTATTAAAACGATCTGCTGCAGGTTTCGTTTGATTAACGATCATTTTTACATGTTTGATGTTGAATCAAAATCTCAAATTTACCTGAAAAATCCTTCTAACTTTTCATCATCTTAATGTAGACTTTGTTTTTCCACTGAGATGAGGACAGGACTCTCGATGTCTCTCCTCCGCCCTCTTCGCTCTGATTCGCTCCCTGAGTAGTGACGTTTTTGACGCACGTAGACTGATGACGCTGTTTCACGTGACGTCCTAGCGAACTATTTTCAGCTGTTTATTCTGGCTTTTGACAAACATCATCTTCCACGGCTCAGACGATTATCGCAGTTGTTCGGTTCCATCCTGTCATGAGAAACGTTTCTCGGGTCGGTGTTATTTTATTCGAACGAGGGGAAAGAGTGAGAAGTTGTACTGCAGAAAGATCACACTTTAACATTTTCTATTCACAGAATAAAGTTTCGTCACCTTTGGGATGTAAAATCCACAGCGTGTTCACTAATTGGAGTCAACCTGATGAAGGATTTTAAGAGATGTTATTTAAGTCATAACTACAGTCTGGACTTCTTTGTGGAGTTCTTGCTTAATGGTGCACCCTGACTGGATCTCATTTTTTAACCATCACATCATTTAAGTAGTGTGACACATGGAAAAAGCCGGGTGACAAGTTTAAATGAAAGTGAGGGAGGGGGGGAGGGAGGGAGGGGGTGGAGGGGGGGTCGGCTGCTGCGCGGCAGACTCAGAATTTATTCTCTGCTTCCCACAGCTGTCGATCAAGGCTTTGTAGCGCGCGGAGAACAATACGGCATTCAGCGTCGGAGTGACGGAGGCGGACGGGGCGGGCAGAAGGAGAAAGAGAGGGAGGGCTGAATTCCTCCGAACCCCCTGGAATCAGCAAGAGATAATTACCTAGTTGAGACGAGGGTGCGTCACCAAACACAATAGCGACGGAGGAAAGATGACAGAGAGAGAGAGAAGGAGGCTGGAGAAGCTACAGAGGAGCAGGAAAGACTCGAAATTACAGAAAGCAGACGAGGAAAGAGTAGGCGAACACTCCTCCGGCCGTGTGAGAGATATGAAGCAAACAGTGTTTTATTAAAAGTTGGTCACCGCTGATACGATACTTACATATTTATGATGGATTCATCAATAGAGGTTTTTTAGTTGTCAACACATTTACTCGAATACTGTGTCCGAGCCCATTTTCATAGCACTTAACTTGAGTTATTGTACTTTATACTCCACTAGTTGCTGTGCAGATTTACATGCATGAAAACACCAAACACACTGTTTTTATTAACGGTTGATATTCAGAATAATCGGTCTTGTAATCATCATGTAAATACGCGTGTTGTTATGAGTATGTGTATTAATCTGGTTTCAGTGGAGAGGTTTGTGGTCAACGTGCCCTTTCTGGGGCTTTTTCCACGCTGACATGAGTAGACGTATCCATGGAAACCGAATTCTCATCAGGAACGAACACGGATGAATTTTCTGATGTTTACAAAAAGGTCAACGTGTCGTTTCTGCGTGACGTCGAAACTTGAGGATTGTTCTGCTTTTACAAGTCAGTCGCGATGCTGCGTTATTTTAGAGCCTTTCAAATAGTGCGTGTGTGTGTGTGTGTGTGTACAGGTAGTGTATAATCATCATCATCATCATCGTGCTTTGTCGGTTCTCGTTTTGTCTGTTTCTGCTTCTTTATCTGTCATTTTCTTTCTTTCTTTCTTTCTTTCTTTCTCTCTTTCTCTCTTTCTCTCTTTCTTTCTTTCTTTCTTTCTGTTACATTATGTTTCACGTTCTTTAACATAAACTACAGCAACCTATACATTAACCCCCCCCACCCCCCACACACCATTGGCCCAAAGTGACAAATCTGTTTAATAATGCACCACCTGGAGCATGGCACTCTATCTCTATCTCTCTCACACATGCTCTCTCTCTTACACACACACACACACACACACACACACACACGCACAAATCATTCCCTTTGGCTGTATTTTAGTGCTGTACTTTGTTATAGTCTTATTCTCAAAGGTACTGCTGCCGTGTGCATGACGGCCTGGCCCATAAAAAAAGCTTTAAAGCTGTGTGTGTGTGTGTGTGCCGTATGGTATTAGAGACACAGGATGTATAGAGTAGACTCTCTCCTCCACCTTCTCTCTTTGCATCCTTCTTTTATCTCTTTTTTTATTTCTCCACCTCTCGGTCCTTATCCGTAGCACATTCCCCTTTGCTCTCGTCCAACGCGTCAGATTCCTCTCTCCCTCTCCCTCTCCCCCCTCCTCCTCCCCTTCCTTCTTTTTTATTCACAGTGATCCCCTACGAGCATGTAACCAGGGAGGAAAAGAGGAAGACGATAAGGGAGAGAAAGAGAGCTCTGTGACGGAGGGGGGGGAGAAAAATAGATTCCCTCTCATAAATAAACAGCTTTCGCTTGCAACCCAAACGGAAAGCTTAGTGGAGTGGTGGAGGGGAAAGGGGGTGAGGAGGAGGACGAGGAGGGAGGGATGAGGGAGTGAGAGTCGGTGAAGGAAGGAAACATTGGCACTTTGCCCGGTGAAAATAAGAAAAAAAACAAAAGAAACGAATTGAATCTGTTTTGTATTCGTGTCTGATTGATACTCAAAGTGAAGCCAAGTATAAAGAAAAGCACGACCAGAGGCCACATGTAAAACGTACGGGTGTAGCAGGGATCACGCCAGCAGGTCAGGGTGAAGCTGTGCAGGACCAGACTCAATAAAAGCATTACTCTTCATATAATCAGAGCCATAAATGGGGCAGGTATTATTATTTATATTTAGTTTTGTTTTTTTATTGTTCTACAGTCTTAAATATAGCTTTTTCTGAATGAGCACAATATATCGACTGTCAGCAGCTTCATTCCAGAAAATATCCAAACAAGCTTTCAGAAACCTGCATCGGTCACACTGCAGAGAGAGAGAGAGAGAAATATGGAGAGGATGAAGAGGGAGAGCTAATGAATTATGGGTGGCCTGTGAATAGAAGTGCGTGCTGTGTCGCTCTCTTCCTCCTCCTGGGTTATGGAAGTGTCACGCTGCGAGTGTTGCCATGCAGATGGTGACCCTGGAGTGTTGCAAAAGGGAGGAAAGATATAAAAAAAAAAAAAAATGCAAACTGTCTGGACAGAAGAGAGCAGGAAGTAAAGCTGGTCATGAGTCGCTGTCAACACATATCCAGTGGTTACTTACTGTATGATGGAGGTAGAAAACCTGTTGGACGTGATACAGATGTGAGGTCAGAGGTCACTGGAGATAAACCAGAGCAGGAATGTGATGCTAAGAAGGGTTTCTCTCTCTCTCTCTCTCTCTCTGACTATCGCACACACATATTTTGTGTCTAAGCGGGAACAGAGCCACAGGGTGGAGTCCAGTTAGCAGGAATACTGTGTGATGTAACAACCAGAGCCGGTTCATGCCAGAGCACGAGTCATCATGTGTGAATGAAAGGAAAACCCCCTTTCATTAGTTTGTGCTCAACATTAAACAACAAAACGTTCAATCACCTTGTATATCATCGCCTTTTACCCAGTTAAAAAATTACACAATGCCAGTCGCATACCGGCTCCAAACTAGTTGTGATGTCATAAATCATCCTCAGAGGTTTGAACTCAGATTTAAGTTGAGCGCAGAGAAACTTTTCCTCCTTTCGGCAGATTAATATGAAAACAAACGCATGCGATCGTTCTGCACAGTGAAGCTGAAACATCCACGTGAAGGAGCGAGAATAAAACACTGATAGTTGAGGCGGACTTTGAGTAATGGAGCGTAGCGGTGCTTTAGGCGCGGCGCTGAAGTCGCGCTTGCATTAGCTCAGCCGCTTCACTCGTGCTTCGCCATCGGTGTCTCATTCATCAGCTGCTTGGCTACTAGCTGACCAGTAACGTCCGTTCAGCATCATATACAGCTGCTTTTTTCTCTCAGAAACCTGAATCGAAAATGAAGCTCTGTCAGTTCAAAATGTAAAGTTAGTCCAAAAGCTGAGCAGAAACAACCAGGAGTATCATTTTAGATATAATTATAATGCAGTCTTAACTTCATTTCGTTCATATGTTTTGCATTTTATCCCTGAATCACAGTGACTTCTCATGTGACGCAGTACATTTGTTGCAGTTCAAACATCATTTTAACAAACCGTAATGACTCGACTGTAACTCAAAGCTTTTCAGCTGTCCATGTGGGGAACTGAGTTGTTTTACGTGACTGCTTGACCTGACAGAATCAGGCTGTTGAAGACCAAAAGACTGGATAACGATGAAAAATGAGAGAAGAGAAGCGGAAGTAGATAGACGGTGTTACTACAGCTGCAGAAACAGTGTGTGTTTTATGGGAGTGGACTGTTGCTTAATGTTCTGTGTACAGTCAGATGACTCAAGAAGCAGCCCTGGAGCAATCACGGCCATTACATCTCATACTGTGTGTGTGTGTGTGTGTGTGTGTGTGTGTGTGTGTGTGTGTGTGTGTGTGTGTGTGTGTGTGTGTGTGTGTTTGTATATGATGTGGGAAGCAGAAGCCATGCTTCCTCTTGTTGGGTTTAGAGTCAGATATTGAGGTTCTTCATAAACACATTTAAAGGTTTACAGTTTTTAAAGTACGTCAGATAGTTTTTTCTTGCTGTCATCATCTCCTCAGTTCATACTGCCCTCCTTTGAAAGATCCATTCTTAATGTGAGTTATTGTTTGTGCAAAGATGTATTTAAAATAAGCTAATATGAGGCTGTTATGAACTGGGAAACGAGGAGACTTATCCCAACTCCAACCATAATTACTGCTTTGCGAGCCGAACCTCAACCTTAACTTTCAACGAAGAATCAAGCATTTAACCTGCAACTTTCTCTTTAAGTCCCCAAAATGTGCGTGCACAGATTTATGTCGCCGCTGTGTGATTAATACAGCTACAAACACTCAGCGGGAGCTGCAAATCCTGCCCTCACAGCCCTCACAGCCCTCACAGCCCTCAGTATACAGTACGTCTTTACTTTTCTTCTCGGAAACCTGGTTTATTTTTGTCTGCTTTGCTTTTCTTTCCTTCTCTGTCAGGACTGCGTTGCCGCTGTTTTAAACAAAGCATCTTCGACTCTTTTGTGTCACTTCCCTTTGACATAATCCTGATGTCTGTTGCCGTGGTTACACTGTATTAATGTGCCATTGATGTGACTGTATATATTAAAAGCATCACTGACTCCCTGCAAAACTTTAAATGCGTTTCTCTATCTCTCCTCTGCGCTCGCTCAACTCCGCGACTGTCGTGTTTTCTTTGTGTGTCAAACAGAGAACACAAGTGCACTTATCTGTGCCACTTTGTTATTGATAGCATTTCAGTGATAGCGGGCTATTTTTTGGAACCGATACTGATATATTTTGTACTGTTATTCACTATGTTTCGGTTTAAATGCGACTGACTCTTCATTAAAACCAGTAGATTAGCATTTGTGTTGTCTGATCAAAATGTTGAATAAGAATCAATTCAGGGCTTATTAATCAGATCTGCATTGAACAGGTTTATCAGTGTAATCCCAGTGTGTGCGTTAGGAGTGTCGGTGTGTTATTATTCCAGTCTGTGTCATATCTTGTGGCTGTATACGGACTAAATGTGCAGGCAATGAGCTCCACCGCAGCCACATTATGACAACATTTCATCTCATCCCCTCGACGCCGCGCTTTGGAAGATGACGGTAATTTGGACGAGATGTTTGGAGGCCTTTGGGTTTCTCTCCCCTCGCCTGCCGCCGGTCCCTCGTGCACTGCAACATTAAAGCGAGACTGGAGCGTGAACGTATGGCCGGCTATTAAATGGCAATCACACACAGAAGAGCTCTTTTATAGACGAACACATTTCTGCTTAATAGCTCTCGGAGCAGAGTCGTCCAAATATGACATTTCAAATAAAAACCCTCCAAACACCAGCCTATTAAAGTCTTTCAATTTGTCAGGTTTTTTTTTATGTGATGTTGGTCAGAATGAAATTTGGATTGCCGCCTGAAATTCGCAGCTTAGTGATGTGATCATGATTTAAAGATTACATGTGTTGCATCGTCTGGCATCCTCTAACAGGGTCATGCACAGTTAACTCTCCTTACATCTGTGGTTGTTGTTCCAGGCCGCTTGCTGCACCGGCTATGCCCAGCAGCAGCACTGAAATCTGGGAAACCTTGCGAACCTTCCCTGCTCTGTGTCCCAAGATTACTGGAACCTCTCGCCCCCTAATGGTTGCTGGAGGGTGGAGTTAATGTCATCAGCGGGCCTCTGCTCACCTCTGGGAGTCCCGCTCCACCCTGCCCCATTAATTTCAAGTGCTACTCATATCCTCGGCCCCCTTACTTTCCGTCTCTCAGCCCCCTCCCTTCTTCCATCATCACCTCAGTGTGCCCAGCCCAATCTCGGCACTCTCCTGGCTCATTTTGAGCTGTAATTGGACAGGACTCCCGGGGGACGGTCGTCAGCACGCCCCAGTGCCTCGCGTCCCATCTCCAGAGTGGAAACGCGCCCTGCCATGGTCGATAAGCAGTGCTCCTCGTCAGTCCAACATTCCCTACTCTGCTAACTTTCAATGGGCAGAATGACTGGGCCTCATTTTTAAACAAGTGTTCTCTAACAGCCCAGAATACGCCCACGTTAAGGTATGAACCCTGACCCGCCCCACCTGTTATCAAGAGCCCCTACAGCAAAACGCACTGCAGAAATCTCTCATCCTATTTCTGATGTAATTGATAATTAAAAATGCAAGTGTAAAGATCTGCCAGTGCAACAAGAACAATGCAAAGAATAATGATTTTAGGCAGACAAGAAAAATTAAATTTTATTTCCTTTCCTTTTAAAAACAGGCAGACATTTCCTTGTTCTATAATAATAATAATAGTTTATAAAATAAATAAATTGCAACCAAAGGCCCCTCTGAGAACCTCAGCAGCCATAAGTGCATGAATATGTGACGATGTCCTGCATTTTCATGCCAAAAAACACCTTATTACATTTATCCAGTGTCTACACCAGGCACAAATATGATGCTGCCATCCTCTCGCCACTCACCATCCAACACAGACAGCTTTATATCTGCCGGTGGTGTGTTTCGATCTGCCAGCTTTCCCTCGAGCAGCATTTGTGCTGGTAATCTGTCATATGAGCCCATCTCATCAGAGGCTGAGGAACATTTGGAAGTGCGAACAGAGAAGCGGGATAACACCCTAAAAGCTTCCTGCTCCTCTCTTATTGCCCACAGCTCAATCTCAACTATCACAAATCTCTCTCCTTATCTGCTCTCCTTTATTGCTAAAGCTTGACGGACACCTGACAGTTGAGAAAAATGGCCTCAACTTCAGGCTGACCCACGCAGCATATCTGCAGCTCCCCCCAGAGGCTGTCCCAAAATGCCTCAGCGAACGTGTTTTTATTATATTCTTTTTAATTTCTCGTTAGTTAGTTCCTTTGTCTCTGCTCCTCTATTCATGCTGACAGTCTCAAAACATCCAGTTTTATATAATCACTCTCGCTGTTGACCTGTCCTCTCACCAGCTCTGCAACAATTACAGCTGAATACCTGATGTGTGTGTGTGTGTGTGTGTGTGTGTGTGTGTGTGTGTGTTTGCCTGTTAGCAAGTAGAAAAGAGAACAAGGCAGACGGTGAAAGTGTGTGTCGGAGCTTTGCTGGCATTCACACGCCAGCGGATGAAAGCGGCGGCGCCGTTAATAATTGAAAGAGTACTTAACGACAGGAGCGCTGCCCTCGCAAGACAGCTTTTAATAACCAGGAAGGTTTCATATTTCTAGTTCTCCTCTTTTTTCATCTCTGCTCCCTCCCCTCCACCGCCGCCTCCTCCTCCACCTCCTGCCCGCTCCTCTCTTCTTCTTCTTTAGAAGCTTTCTCAGCTCTATTCACAGGAGCAAAGGAACGCCTCTGAAGAAGCATCTGTCTGCCTTTTAAAAAACATAGCTGAGGAAAAAGTGTCTGCGTGTGTGCATTTATACTATTATAGTGAGGCACATTGTGTTGGGATGGATAGCATACCATGCCTATTGACAGGGAAGTCTATTTATTACGTCTTCCACATTATCCCTCTGTCCCTGCTGTCTAGTTGAGAGATATGTATTTGTTTATGGAGGCGCTTCGTCTCTACTCTTAATGCGCTTGCCGCTCACCCTCATTAATTCACTTGATGGTCTTTGATTTGCTGGGCATCACTAAGTCGCATTAAGAAATGTATTTCCCAGCTCTTACTTAACGACGCTTCCAGAACCAACGCAATTAAATGCACATTTAAATGCTCAAGGTTTCCCTCTAAATTCATGAGCAGAGACAAGCGCTTGATTAGCGCCTCGCAGGAAAAATAAGCAGCCGCTGAAAGGTAATGCTGAGCTTTTTTTGGTGAATGCCACCTTCCTTAGTGCACTTATCTTTTTGATAGCTATGCTCTCATGCTGATAATAGGAAGCTAATAAAAGGCTTTTGCTGTCATAATTTATGTGGAGATCAAGGTCACAACAGGTTATTTTCCAGCAGACGATGCTCTATATGATTTCATACACATATAGTAGTAGTCATTGATTCTTTTAAAGGGTCAGATCACTCAATATATATAGAAAACGTGTTTTTTTTTCAGCCCTAATGGAATTTAGCCACGCAGGTAGTTTGGGTTTATTTGCCCAGTAAATGTAAATGAAAGTGAACTGAGGTTTATGCACAGCAGTGTGTCTTTTCACAGCATCCTGTCTACTGTGGATAATCCACAGAACTTTCTGTGGACAGTTTTTATAGGAACTAAACTAAAAAAAAAGTCTGTGGATCATCCAGAGTAACAGAGACTCTTATTCTGAAAGGTTGCTGTTGTGTTTTTTTTTTTATCCATTCATCTACAGCGTATTTGAGTGGTGGCAGGAATCTGTTGTGTTGCTAAACATTGGTATCAGCTAACTGACCGTAATGATGATTTAACCACAGGAGGCAGCTCCTCAACAGCTGGCCTTTAACAGTCAGACATTCAATACATAGTCACTTATGACATGACATCTGACACTCATGGCTATACCATAAAACACTAATCCACCCCGTGCATGTGTAAAAACAGTGTGTTCGGTGAACAACTGCATGAATGAATGAATATGTAGACGTTGTTAACACATTTTATTCATTAATTCTGTCTCTCATGATGGCATTTTTCCCCCAATTTGTGCTCACTCATCTGATTTGCATGTATCCATACCTCTTGAGCTCTGCAGCTGAATGGGTCTAATTGAATAGTTGATCACATATTAATCTAATTAGTCTGGTTCAGTCGTGGTCATTGTGCCCAGAATTCATTTCTTCTGTATGTTATTATGTTCTCTCAGGCCGGAGGCTGTCGGTGGCCCCAGATGGTTTACTGTAGCTAGCACCACTGATCTAACTGGGAGCTTCTCCTTTTGTCTCTACATCAGACCTCCATACTGCACTCTGATCACAGCTATGACAGAAAGAGAGAGAAATACAGCAGAGTGGAAACAAGGGATCAGAAAAAAAAAGTTAGGGAGAAAAGGAAGAAAGAAAGAGGCAGAGAAAGATAGGACCATTACCGTCGAGGGTGATCATCACCATATCCGAGTTTTCCATGAAAAGGCAACAAGTGGAGCCTAATGGGAAATATGCAGATATATGCAAATGTGTGTTGGATGGGTCGCCCAGAGGCCCAGTGGGAGATTAAAGCTCTTCGGGATGGAGAGGGCTGTGAAGGAGACTAGCACTATGAGCTCAGTGTTGCCATATTAAACAGAGACAGCCAACCATGGACCCAAAGAAGGCCTTGTTTTCTCACTCATCACCATCAATCTCACATTCATGCTGATGGTAGCAGACGATCTGTCAAACCATCTAGGTAGCCACGTGATCCATGACGGACATCTTTGATTTGAGAGTAACTTTGTGGAGGCAGAGTTGTGTTATTGTTTTACTGCGATATCGGACGTGGTTACTACTCTCTCCATCTGGATTTGATGGATGAAATCCCAGGGTCATTGGTCTAAAGTGACTTCAGCAGAAGATGAATGAAACAGGGAGGAGAGACAGAGGAAGTTAAGCATCCAATCAAGCTTAAACGTCTACGTGCACTTCTGACAGGAAATGTGATAAAACATTCGGTATCCTCAATCAGCTGCTCTGTTGCAGCTCTTCATGACCACATATTTGATGCTCGTCCATTATGGCTGTTGGATATTTCCATTTCCAACCTAATCGCCAGACTCAACGTTGACACTTTGTGATGGTGGAAACCCTAAATTAAGTTAAATTACTTTCATATACAATCACTTCTGCAACGTGTAATGGCAAATAAAGCGTTGTTAACTTGTGCTTACACGGTTCAGTAACTGAAACACCTCATTGTTTGGGTATAAAAGCAGCATGTCCACACCCGTTGGCATTTGTCATTGCATGTAAATCATGTGTTGAGGAATCGTCCCATATGAATGTAATTTCTGGGGATACTGGACTGTTTCATATCCGGCCATCTGTGAGATTTTCACTATATGGCTGGCTGCCATTTTTGGATACAATGTTATGACTAAACTACTATATATGCCAGCTCTATACATGGCCTCTCTGTCTTAAACCAGGCCTCCATTGGCAGGTGTTAGGTCTCACATCCGTCCACATGTTCACATCCGTCCAATGGTATTTGACAGCAACATAAATCTACAGTTTACTGTTAAACATACCATTCCTACTCTGAGAGAGCTTATAAATCAATTCTTGACATTGGTGACCTCAACCTCCCCAACCTTGAGAAAAATAGAGGTGTTGGGGGAAAAAAACATTTTTATTTAACTGTACAATGTTTTGATCCTCGGAGTTTAATCAAGTATATTTCCAAGATGAGAGATCATGAAGTGTCTGGGTTATCACGGGTCAATAGCAGCTCTCAGTCTCATTGTCTAGCCTGATATCACCAGACTAATTCACATTTGCATTTGCAAATCTCTATTTCAGTTCAGTTGTCATCATGCTCAGACTGAAATGCCTGTGGATACGATTGGATAGACCTACAACCAATCACAGAAACCTGCGACAGATACCAGCGTGCACAGATGAGCTGTGATGGTGTAAATCCTGTCGAAAATAAGGCAAACCGGCGAAAAAATATACCGTCCAGTTCGCTTAATACTAACGTGACAACGGATTGAACAGACCATCCGGCATCAGCGACAGCCATGTTGGTTGTTTAGAAAATGCCTTAACAGTGCTCAAACCCGCCCCATGGGGGCGTCTGAACGTTACGGGGGGGCAGACGCATCTGTCAGAGCTAATAAAACATGAGCTTGCAGTTTATTTTGGTTCCCAGGCTACTCTTTCTCTTGAACCCCATTAGAGCAGAGCGGGGACATTGCGTTGTTTAATCCTTGTTTCCTGTTGGTTGTTAGCCTGGCAGTATTAATGTATTGCATGCATACTTAGCGTAATGACGTTGTTGGGAACCGCTCCGTTATTTCACTCGTCACACTCAGCTCTTTACGCGCTGAGTCTTGTCTTTCTTCCACGTCACACACCAGCTGTATCAGGATGAAGTGAAACAAGATGTGGTCAGCCTAATGTGATTCTCATGGATCAACAGACTCTTGCCTTGTCTGTTTTTAACTTACATAACCACTTTCATCTTCTCAAACAACGCCAGGCCTCATTTTTTCTTCTTACTTATGGTATGTTGTCATAAACCGGGAGTGTTTTGGGACGTCTTTGCTGTATCCATGGAGAAAACCAAACAGTGATGATTGTGCTACGATCCCAGGTTCAGGCATGGAGCCAGATGCTGATTAAAGCTATTACTTCATAACTAGGCACTGCTGTTTTCTAGGAAAACTCGGGGCATGACATATACCAATAAAGAAATCTTTACAAGCGCTAATGGTGTGGGGGAATGTCAAGCGGATGAGAGGTGCTTCAGTACGAGTGTGTGTTTCTGTGTCTGTTGTGTGTGTGTGTGTGTGTGTGGTAAAGGCTGACATCCCCTGGGCTTCAGACCACTCTGTCTGGACGTGCTCTTGCAGTGCTGCCTTCTTTAATGGTATTCCTCTGCACATATACCCTGCATCACATCCATCCATCCATCCTTTCATCCCTTCATTTGTCCATTTCTTCATCCTCGCTGCTCAGCCTGTTGGTTGTCCAGCTGTAAGCGCTGCCGGATGGTTTAAATTAGAACAAAATCCTGTAACAATTGAATTAAGGCTTTTTTTAACCTTGTGCTTTTCTTCCTGCGTCCTTTTTTTCTCGGTTAATTTATCTGTTTCCCTGCAGTTACAATAGCTTCCTTTCCACCCAGATACTCCTAGAAGTTACGTATTGAGGTTTAATGCCTGAATGGATGACCTAAATGTTTTATAAAAACTTAATATCAATACTTTAAAAAACGTTTTAACATTTGCCCGAGGCAGAGAGAGGTTCAGTCAATAAAGAAGTTACGTAATAAATGTCAGGGGGAACTACATTTCTCAAATAAATGACGTAGTGACATTTACAGTCAAAAGCTTTCAGTGGAGTGATTGTCCACTGCAACTTCTCCAGAAATGTCACCTGTGGTGTTGTTCATCTGGCATTAGAGTGACAGGTTCACGTCTGCTTCTTAAGTGAATTTAATTAGCCTAGCTGTTGTATTTAAATATAATGACCTATTCCTGGACCTTTAATAGCCCCTCCAGACATGCCATACTCTATATTTACCAACTTTAAAATCCTTAAAATGACATCTGCTCCTCACTCATAAATCTCTAGAATCTATTAATACGCAAATATATTGTATTTTATGAGTTTAACTGCTGGACACAGGTGTCTCTTCCTTCACTGTAAAGTTCATTCAGTGTTTGTGCAGTGGAGTGAATAAGTTGAATATTGGAGCAGGATTGGCTCCAAACTAGTTGTGACGTCACATGACCTGATCATAGCCCCGCCCCCAACGGTCTTTTTACTTTTGATAACTGTAGTACATTTTGCATTTTTACATTTCACTTGGCAACGCATGGCTTTTACTCCGGTTTGGAAAGCATGAAATATGGTAGATTTGTTCTCCCTAAAGAACAAGAAGCACTTTTTTACACCTTTTTATCTGTTTTAATACGGGATGGAAATGCGCCTAATTCTCATTTTGCAAAGTTTCAAAAGCTATCTCATTCACTTGACATTTGGATTTCAACAATGCAAATGTCAGACTGTACTATTTGTGCCTTTTTTTTTCATCCCGGGGCAACACTCATTTATCACAAAACCTACAACATGAGCTCTTTTGTCTGCTTGTCATTTGTTTGGCACTTTCCCTCCTCTCAGCTGTGGTTATCTAACTGTACACAGTCTCCTACATGTTAAATTGAGCAAGCCCACTAGAGACGCTCTCATAGGGTCTGGAGTGGGACTTGTCCACCAAGTGGGGCTAATTATGCAAATCCCTGCCTCATCCTCATTGGCCAGGGTCAAAGCTGTGATATTAATGATTAAGGAGCAATAGAGTGACAGCAAGATGAGAAGAAAAAGAGGGATAATGTGGGAGTCTCAAGGATTAGAGGGAGAAGCTTGTTTTCCACATACATCCCATGGATCATAACACATGCACACATACACATGGGTACATGAATGTGTGTGCGTGTGTTCATTTCTCCTCTTTGGTCTTCCAATGTTTTTGCGTTTCTGGGATGTGTACAGCAGGGGGAAGAATCAAGCCCTTTATCTCTCAGCAGTCAACACTTCCCGTTTCCACAGCGACGCGCTGCTGCGTACCTGCAGCATCTGGGTTGTATCCGTAGCGACCCTGGTACCCTGACAGGCCCTAATCTAAAGTCACAGGCCTCTGCGGGACTGATTCGGCTCTCTTTCTGTGTGTATGATATTTTACTTCTGTTCTCAAGAGGAACAAAATACCTCCACAGAGATTTAAAAAAAATAAAAAAAAAGGGGGATAAGCAAATATCTTCAAAGTAGAGACATTTGCTCCTCCATGGATTTAGAAATAAGTTAAATAATTCAGATGAGGTTAATGTGAAAAAGAACGTTGGAATAATTATTTGAGAATTGACTTATTAGTAATATACCTGTTAAATAAAGACATCATGTGACCCTCAGTGATTCATGGCAACGCTTTCGATTGTAGGTTTCATGCTAACACAATGTTTAATGATAGTCACAGCGAGAATGAGACGTATTAGACTCATTAGTGACCAGATGTTATGGTATTCATGGTAAATCCTCAAACATATGTAGGACGTTAGTTTGAAAATTTCACATCTAGCAAAAAAAAACAACAACTTTTTTCTGCTGAGATGTATATATGTGAGTATAAGTGGAAATGTTTCAAAAAATGAGAAAAAAATGGAAATGCTCAGTGTTTGCATTGATCTCTGGAGGCCAACATGATGTCACAATATGAGTTTAGCTTCCGAGAAACTAGAAGACTCAAATAAGTTGTTGTTTTTAACTCCAGAGATACAACGATTATACATTATTACATTAGTACAAATGTAAGTAAAGTAACTGAAAGCTAAAATTGCTTTGAAAACAAGCTTTTTCTTGTCATTTAGGGCATGCATTTCATACAAACACCTGTATCTGCAGTCTGAGTGTGATTGAACATGTGTTCGCAGATGTGAGTGATTGTTTTTAATAGTCCCCTCCCTCGGATACTTAAGGGCGTCTACGTCTCAGTTAACGATTGTGTAATGTGTTTTCTGCACGGCTCAGTCATGCAGGGCTCCAGTGCACCAGTATTGGATCTCTGAGTTAGCGTCGTTAGCTAGCAGCTGCTGAAACCAGAGCTCTTCTATGAAACCGTCTCAGCCCCCAAGAGACCAGAAACCCTGCCAAAACTAAAGCGGGCCAAAGAACCTTCTTCTCTCCTCTTTCCTTCCTTCTACTTACTCTCTGTCTATCCTCCTCCATCCCTGTCCTCCTTTTTTTTTCTTTTTTTTTTTCCTCTTACCCATTCCCCAAGCATGAGCAATTCACAGTTAATTCAATTTTCCCCTGGCTGGGCTCACATGGGACAGCATTGGAATTCCGGTTTGTCATGATAAAATGATTACACGGCATTGTGTTTCTCCGGGCGCCTCCCAGTGCATTTATTAGAATCTGTCAGTGTCGATGTAGATCGGCCAGCCAAAGTGCCCGTCTCCACCGCTCCTCCTCGCCACTCTGCTTCCCCTCCCCTCCCTCAAACTGGTTATTCCTTATGAAATACGTCGCTCCTGGCAGACACATAATCTGATTACATCCGCTAGATTAAAAATATATTGAATTTTTTTTTTCCTCCCTGCACTCGTCTCCTCTTTTTACGGTTTTTTTTTTAACCCTTCTTTCTCCACCTCTTGCCTCCTCTCCTTCGTCCTGCGGTCTCTTTTTCTCTTTCCCATCGGCTGCTTTCAACACACAGCAGAACTCACATTCTAGTTACTTTAATATCTACATCTTGACTGATGTCTGTTCACCATTACAGGCCTTTTTTTAAAATCAGATAAGAGACGGGCACGTCAGGCACGCCAAAATAAGACAAAATGATGATATGATGATTGATATGTTTTATTATTTATATTAAAACCACGATGGCCTCAGTGTTATTTCACTGATATAGAAAGTCTAGTTTATTTATCATGTCAATGTTAAAACAATATCATGTCATATTTTAAAAGTGAAATAACAGTCATGAATGTTAGTATACTTACAATATACTGAATATCGAGGTTGATGCATCAGATGTTGACATTAATATATATAAACTGGTGGATTTTCCAAACTTGCTCACTTGTGAACAACATGACAGTCACACATACAGTTTCTCTGCTTTCTGTACTGTAAGTTCCTGTTACGTTTGGCCAATACAATACATATAATGTAATAAGGTAGTACGAGCGGATAGTATAGAGCACAAAGTCGGCATACCGGGTGTGAAAAAGCTCTAAATGATACTGGATTATAAAAGCTTATAATAGTCTTTGTTAAAGATGTTTTGTTTTCTACACAACTTGGACGTTTTTATCCTGATCACCAAAGTTTACAGTGTAACTGTAGATCATTTGTGATTTTTAAAATGAAATTTTAAAAACATCAGCTCTTTCAGTATAGTCCGTCTTATCTTCTGAAAGATCCTCCAGCTTTTGCTTTCATTCCTGTTTTCACTAGAAAATAAGAAGAAATAAAAGTCTCTCAAGCTCTTGATGTCGGACGACCTGCCGTCAACGTGTAGGTTTATTTTCCTGCAGCCATCCTCACTCCCTCACGTCACCCCCCCCCCCCTCCTCCTCCTTTTCACTCCTGTCTGGATAATATTACAGCTTATTATTTTTCATATTTCCCTCCCTCCCTCCGCACATACCGACCTGTCAGTCAAGCTGTCATGTGTGATTTGGAGCTGTCACTCCAGCTCTGGGTTTTGGGTGTGTGGGTCTGATGGCTTGTTTACTGAGATGTGACTGGAGGTGTCACGCTGAATAATCCCACCTCACCCCTTCACCCCTTCACCCTCAGGCCCCTGCACTGTGCACCCAGGAAACCCGCCTGCGGGTGCGAGAGTCGGGTGGCAGAGAGCTTGTGCCAGGTGGCATGTGGCTAATGACCATCTCAGAGTGCCACGGTCGTTTTTTGGTTTGGTGGGTTTGGTGTAGCTCTAGGTGCATACATGTGAAGCGTGTGTGTGTGTGTGTGTGTGTGTGTGTGTGTGTGTGAACGTGTGTATTCACTCATTCTCTCAACCAATTACTGTCCCGAGGAGCCGACAGCTGTCGCCACCATCGTCTTCTCTTTCACTGCCATCGCTCTTCCTCTTCCTCCTCCTCCTCCTCTTCTTCCTTCTTCATCCCTCCTCTCAGTTGACAGTGGGGGAGTCAGAGGAGAGTCTCAGCCCCGGGTCTTGCTCCCTTGGGGAGTCATTACACTAGTGTGGGACTCTCACAACACACACACACATGCGCATACAAACACACAACTTGTCTCCTCTGTCTCTTTCTATCTATCACTATGTCACTATATCCTTCAATTAAGCCTGTGGCCTTCGCTTTGGGGGTTTGATGCACATTCATGTGAACACACACACACACACAGACAGACACACACTCATCTAATCCTAATGTTCTCTCTATATTTGTCATTACCCGCTCCCCAGATGGGACTCGGTCCATTGGGTTTTGTATATAATAGAGCCTTGCTGATAGAAGCGGAGTGTATAGAACTGACACTTTATCCTCAGCGCCACCATGTTTAGTCTTTTCTTGGGACATTTTTTTTATTTTTTTTATTTTTTTTGCACATGGTGAGTTTCTGCTTATGTGATTGCCACAGTGCTGCTGCTTACAGCGTGTGTGTGGTGTCGCTATCGAGCCAATGAGGTGCCACCTTTCCGCAGCGCCTCACTATCTCCTTCTCACCACTCTCTTTCTTTATCTGGGACTGTAACACAAACCAGATTGTCCTTATCTGGGTTCTCTCAGCACACACATGCTCTCACACACTCCAACCTAGCCTGATTCTTACTCTTTTGCTTGCTTTTTACATGTAAATTCACACTCATACACACTCTGCTAGAGCTCACACTTGCTATCAGGCTCCATCTGTGAGTGGATATGCCAGCTATTTCACTTAACCATGCAGGGTACAAATGTTGGTGGTTGGGGGGGAAAGAAATTGGAAGAGGAACAGAATATTTCACTTCAACCATAAATGCTGTGTATAGATAAGGAGCGCCTCACTCTGAGTGTGTAACTGTTTATATATACGTGCCGGCACGTGTGTGTCAATCTTGTAGAGATTTACCTCCGACACACTCGTTAATCACAGAATTCATTAGTCACCGAGTCTCTAATTGTTTACTTTCCCCTGCGGCGGTACTACACAAGGTTGCTGGCCCTCCCTGTTACAATTTTGGAAGAACATAATGGTAAATTAATTTTCCAGGTAGCTCCGATTCGATTAGTCATTTCTGAGTACACTCTATTAGCTGGGAAATTGTGCATTTGGAAGCCAGAATGGAGAGTCTGGGTTTGATCGTGTTGCTTACCTGGAAAAAAGACAGAGAGAGAGAGAGAAAGAGAGAGAGAGAGACACCTGGTGAGGAGGAGAGATGGGGGGGGGGGAGCCTGAGGGGGGAGTTGGAAGAGAAATGGTCTGGTCTGCTTTGAGTCGCCCTGAGAGAAGCAAATTGATCCATTAATAAAATCTACTGATAAAATCTGATTGATTCACTCATTAAGCACGTTTTGTAAATAAAACAAGACCAGTAAAACAGATATAAACACATTAGAGACTTATTTAACTTATTCCACTTTGTTTTATGTTTTTTGTTTTTTTTTGTAAAGTGCTGTATAATCACCAGTTTCTGATATTATTTTATTACGCGGGTGTGCACTTTCTTTCACTCCTGTTTTTGAATGTTAAAAAGCGACTGGTCGCTTTTGCGCGGCTTGCTGCTCGCTAACATGCACGTGTCTTCATATTATTGTTGGTAGTCAGAACATCACAGACAGATGAACAAAACAAAGATTTTATGTCACTCTGGATCTATTTTAATACTCTAATCATCCCGGCTAAGCATTGATTTTGGTATTCGCAGGTCAAAAGACGTCTATATGTCTGGTTGTAAGACTTCTAAGTCTCTGTTGTTGTTTTTCCTGCAAATTCAACATGCTGAATTAGGCAAATGGCCTCTGATTAAGGACCTAATAATGCTGGACTCAGATAACACAACAGGTGATACCTTACCGTGCTGGAATCAGGGTCTTTGTGTTCTAGTTTCCTGCTCTAGATCGTGAACCAGTTTCTGAAACTCTAACTGACTAATTGGCTTTTTCAGTGTCTGACATGACTTGTGAGGAGAAAGTGAAACCTGGAGCTGTGTAAAGCCTCTTCTGCATATCTGTATATGCGGCATATATATATATATGTGAGCATAATGTATATGCATGTCATTGGCTGTGTTTTTATGTGTCACGGCCTGAGTTGCATACGGATGAGTTAACAAAGGGCCAATCTGCGCTCCGAGGCTCACGTGCACTAAAAAAACACACGAGCACGTGCACGTCTTTCACAATACTGAAATACAGATGCAATAGACCGTATCTCAAGTGAACTTACTGAAACTATGCATTATAGATCAACACACACGTGTACACACATACGTTCTTCTTCATCCTCATTTCAATGAATCTCCACGCACGCTCACGCGCCACATCACAAATGATGGGATTTAAACATCAACAGTATGAAATATTCATGTGTCAGTGCCAGCCGCTCGAGCAGAACTAACACCAAGGGGGATTTGCCTTCAGATCTGAGGATACTACTGCATTCATCCCTCTCTCTCTCTAACTCCAGCTGTCTCTCTCCCCCTGTTGTGCTGCAGCCATTGTCACGGTGTTGTGTACCAGTGTGTTCCAGCGTTATTGTTTTAGTTTTCTATGATATCGCCTTTCCACTCCTGAGTGTTGTTATGTCTGCGTCTTAGGGGTACCTCCTCACCTTACTTCAACTTGCAGTCAACATGTGGCGACGACAGAGAGGGGACGGGCGAGAGAGGCTAAGTGAGAATCAGAGTGAGAGAGAATCCAGAGCTCTACTGAGAGTTAAGATAAGAAGACAACAACAACAACAACAACAACAACAGCAAATAATAGAAGAAATGAAACACTATTTAAAGTGTTTCTATATATTACCAAATATATGGTGTTTAACATCATTAGCAAACTCAATTTCTATTTCAATTGACTTAATCTGCTCCATGAATACAAACAATAAAACACTAGCGATAGTTCCCGGTGCTTAAAAAGCTGCATTTTGGGAAAACAATCCAACATAAGCAGCTTTTTGTATATTGTAAGTCTTCAGAGTGCTAGTAATGGTGCATTCAAATCAATTTAGCAGCTATTTTTAAGACATACGCTCCACACTGGTCATTTTTAACAACTATAAACAATAACTATTAAAGACTCAAGGATGTTTACTTCCTTAAATTGATGTAATTCATAATAAAACTGTATTGTCGGGGGAGTAAATACAATTTTTGTGAGTTTTATGACTTCTAATGCAAAATGCAAACAGTATAATTGAGTATGATATCACTTTAAACAATCGTATCAATTGCTGAATTGCATTATCCTGCTCAGACTAGTGGAAATAGTCACGCTCGGTGTAAACGCAGCCAGTCGGTGGGTACAAGTCTGAATAATTTGAGGATTTGAAAGTGTACTGTTTTAACAGGATAGTGTTTTTAAAGTTTGAAAGTAAAAAGGTGGAAGGTATGAGGTGTAAAAGTTTGCCGGAGTCGTAGATTGCTCCGTAAAAGCAGGTGTGATGGAGTATACACAGATACAAAGACTGCCAGTGGGGGGACTGGGGAATCAGATACGGGTCCAGTGGTCATCGTTCCTCCTGAGATTCATCCCTTTTTCCATTTAAAAGATGTGATTACACCGCAACAATGTGCGCACACACTTTCACACACGCGCTGCCGCCGGCGGTGATCCAATTTAGGAGGTTAGAAGGGAAGGATAAGGAGATAGAGGGAGCAAAAGAGGAGAGCAGAGGGGTGAAAGGCAGCCATGTAGGAGAAGCAACGGAGGAGAGGAGGAGACAGCGTTCCCTCCCTCCCCTCCTCTCCCTCCTCTACCTCTCGTTTGTCATTCTGTCGGCGCCGTATGCAGATGAGGAGCTAATATGATATCTCTGCTGAGCTGATGGATGTTTAAAATGATATGGCAACCCTGAGCAGCCTCGTCACATGCTGCCTGCTAGGGACGGTGTGTGTGTGTGTGTGTGTGTATTTGGGAATCAGTGAAAAATATATCTGACATATTGTTGCAGACTTTCACACAACTTCTGCTCTTTTTCTTACACGTACTAATTTTTTACAACTTTCTACAGTCTCCAAAAAATCCAAAAGACATTGAAAGATATGAAGCAGAGAAAAGCAGCAAAATTCACATTTTAAAAAGGTGCAATCAGAGAATATTTGGTCATTTTTCTTGCGCGATGGCTGAAACGATTATTAATCAGCCTTTGAAATAGTTGTAGAATAGCTGAACTATATTATAACCATCATTTCTGTTTTTTGCAAGTTTTGGATGGATTTTAAGTTTTTGGCCGTGAAATTTGCATTGATTCTTAGTTTTACTGAAGGTTACAACATGTAGTGCTACAGTCAACAATCGATAAAACAAAGTGCATCATGTGGCCTTTAATCATATCAACACGGTCTGATACTGTTCCTCTAAAACACGCGTGTATCAGTCTGTTTTTTTCCTGGGGGGCGGGACAGATTGGATTCTCCACAGACTTCATTAGTTAAAACAAAGCCACTTGTCCATTTGGGCTCTTTTCACAGCCTAATTGATATTGATTTACTGATTTGCTCAAGGGTGATTTAAAAGCATGTTTGGTGATCGTCAATGTTGTTTTTTTCCTCTCTGAAGACATAAGCACTGCATCCTTGTGGTGAAAGGAACTTGAACTGATGCTTAAAATCCATCACATTATTTTATGACATAATCGAGAAAAATCGATGAAGATAATTCTCTCTTCTTCTACATAATTCCTCAACAGATTGGTGAAGGTTATCTTTTGTGGTGCGACAGCGCTGATAGATGGTCACCATACCCATAACTGGATAATGATAGTTATCATAAATGGTTAGCGGTTGGCTAAGTGAAGCATTGAGATCAATGGCAGTGGTGTTGGTGTTAGAATGAAGGAGGCCTTTTATCATGTTGATGGATGGCAGCCCTGTCTTTAATGTGACATGTTATGATCATATCAATTTGTCCTCAGTTCTCATCGACGTCACTTTATAGCCTCTCTGTCTCTCACAGTCCATCACCTCGCACAGTAAATTCAGACTTGAAATGGCAGCGTGCCACAACGCTCCATAAACCAGCCATTTCTCTTCTTCTTCTACTACTTCCCCTCTTCTTATACACCTTTCTTCCTTCTGTCTGGCTTTTTGCTCTTTCCCTGTCATTAATCCGCCTGGTTTCCACTCTATGTTGATGCCTCTCTCTCTCTATATATTTACTGTCCTCCTCACCTCACTCCTTGACAGCATCGTCAGACAGCCTAAACAATGGAGTGAAGGAATCAGACTGGGATTAAAATGTAATATCAGACTATTAAAGAGATTAGCGGTTGACATTTCGGCATCTGAGCTACCCCCCCTCCCGATCTGATGAGCTGGCATTCACCATATTGATTTATTCCCCAGCTTCTTTTATCGGTCCAACAATAGATCTGATATGGTGGCCTTTTATGAGCCACCTTGTCACCGGGACGTTGGTGCTAAGTAACCGGCGACTAGCTGCCAGGAACGATTGTTTATGGTGAAGTTTATTCATCATGTTCGTAGTTTTGAAAGAGCGCAGCAACGAGAGGGCGGATAAGGACACGACTGGTTTCCGTTTCTCACGTGGACATAAGTAAAGTCCCGGTATTGAACCTGCCAATGAAAGCTTCACATGGAACAGCATCGTTACAAAAGAGCTTTTCTTATTTCCAATTACAACAAACCATCATTTCAGCTCAATTATGTCGCACATCCGTCAACGCTAACGAGGCAGCAGGACGTGATCGAGGTTCCCTATTAGTCTCTCTGTCAACACCTTTACAAAGAGATATGAGCTAAACTAAATATCTTCCCATTCACACATTTTTGCATCCATTTGTTTTCACTTGATCCCGGGTTAAATCCGTCATCCGTGCTTTCCTCTACCTCTCCGCCCCGCCTTTGATGTATCAGCTGAAGCCTCAGGCCTTTTCCTCTGTGTCTAGTCAGTTTTGATCCAAGTATTTCCAAGATCCTCTCAATCAAGCAGCAGGCGTCAGGTTTTGATGTATTGTATGATGGTGGGATTAAACTTTAATGGTGGACAGTTACGACGTTAATATACGGGAGGCATCTCCTGTCGTCATGCTTC
The DNA here is from genome assembly GCA_036937835.1 of Pampus argenteus. NCBI lineage: Eukaryota > Metazoa > Chordata > Actinopteri > Scombriformes > Stromateidae > Pampus > Pampus argenteus. The sequence goes on from CM072882.1 coordinate 2,587,288, forward strand.
TCACGCATAATGTTCAAGCTTGTTTTTCAGCTTCTCTGGTTCAAACTTCTCTGGTTAAGACGCGTATCTTTCATCACACCACAATAATTCAAAAACAGATAATACCAAAATATCAAGAGGAGGCTTCTTTAATTAACTTTGCCAATCTTCAGTAAATCCTAAACGCTTCCTTAAGCCCTTTTAAGAAAGTTATCTACATTTTACTAAAATCTGAATGTATTAAATATGAATTAGTTGATGTGTTGAATATGCTTTCACGTCTAATTTACTCAGTTTTGTTTCCTCCGGTCCTCGTCATCCTCCCATGTTCACATGTTCACCAGCATCATATCCATCGCTCCAATCAGAACATTGATGCATCTCAATTTAACCACTGTTGTAACACACATGCATGCCTCTGTCTCTCTATCACCCTACCCCTCCCTCTGATACACACACACACACACACACACACACACACACACACAGTTTATTGTGTTGTGAGGAGTGACAGGTCGGGGAGGGCGGCATCAGTAATGCGTGACGCGTGCCTCCATAACGCCACCTCATTTGCATGTGTGAGGAGGTCTGGGCTAATGGAGCTGATCTGTTGCGCTGTTATTAAATGGGGAAAGAGGAGGGGATGCGGGGGAGGTTTGGGGGTGTGTGTGTGTGTGTGTGTCAGGGAAAAAGTGTGGGGGGTGTGGGGGTGGGGGGGTGTTATTATTAAAGAGGAGGAGGAGGGAGAGACAAAAAGAGGGGAGGTCTTCTCTCTTCTCCCACAGGCATGATGGATGATTCAGGAGTCTGTCCTCCACTGAGTTTAGGCTGTTGTACAATTTGTGGTGGCCACACACACACACACACACACACACACAACAACTGTGTGTGCGTGTGTGTGTGTGTGTGTAAGTGTGCTGCGTCCAGGCTGCATACCCTTTGAATATCATGAGGTAAATGAGGCCTAACATACTACTACCATTTCTCCCTTTTGTTCACCCTTTTCCACGCAGGTCGTTTCTCTCGCAGCCTTTAAATGTCCTCAATATGTCACACATCCACGCATGAACGCATGCATCCCTGCTGACGCACATGCACTTACATATTCACGTGCACGTGCACACACACGCACACACACACACACACAGCCTGTTGGGGCACTTGTTTCAGAGCCTTTTTATAGCACACACATGCTCAGTTTTACTGCTGTGTACATGGTAATGGCCATTTCCCAGAAAGAAACCCTGAATTGCTGATTGAATAGACTGTTAAATAGTATTTTATTATTACATCGATCAACAATATTCTAATGAAAATCTTGCAGGTTTTTTTTTTATTATTATGAAGTGCCAATTCGGGAAAAAAAAGGAAAATGTGTAGTTTAAGCTCGACGTTTAGTTAAGATTATTTTGTCAAAATACTATTTCCAAGGTCAAGATATTCAATATGTGAAAAAATAGTGTTTTTTTTATATCCGTAACATTTCAATGATACGCAGCCCTATTCTTCAGTTTTCTCTACAGCGGCTGCGGTCAACTTTAATTCATTAAATGTCATTTACAGTTTATGCTGAATCCTTCGCGGCTTCACAGCATCCCTGCAGCTCAATCCACTCCTGATTTTGCTAAAATATGGCAGCATCTCTTGATCTTAACAGCTACGAATACAGGAATACATACAGCAATTTGTCCTTTTTTTTTTATTAATCGTTGAGTCACTCTGAGTTTTGTCTTTCCCGATACACCGTGAATGCAGCATCAGTCACAGGATGATTAATGAAGTGGCAGCCCGTTGGTGTCGCTCAGGTCTCGATGTCGTCCAATCCGCTTACCCCTTCAGCATTTTGGCGCTGACTGTCTACAAGACTCATCCTCCAATGGGAGACTTTGGATCCATCTGGAGGCAGGCCAGCAGCCTACATCTGACATCATCTTAAGACCTGGCACAGTTTGGCGAAATGACACTAGCTGTCTCTCACACACACTCACACACACACACACACACTCACACGTACACACACTTGGGACAGAGATGCGATGGAGACAAAGAAGAAGAAGAAGTGGGAAGTCTTAGGAGGGTCGGAGAGTCGAGCGTGTGAATGTATTTATCAGTGTTTAAAGATGTGTTGTGTGTTTGGGTGTGTTGATTGGTTGGGGATTGTGGGTACAGCATGTAAAGCGGGTTGTGTATATGTGAAAAGTGAGATGGCAGGTGCAGAAGGAGAGAAGTGTTGAAAAACTGAGTGTTAGAACGACACAGATGGGCTGCCGAGAGGAGGATGATGGAGGAGAGAAAATCATTTTGGAAGAGAAAGAGAGACTGGGCATGGGCTCTCGCTCTTTAGGAGGATAAAACATCTAATTGATCAAGTATTGGAGCAATTAATCAATTAGTCAATCGGCCCAAACGTGTTAATAATAATTAGAAAGCTGCTTTACTCTATCATTGTAACAGAATATCTTTGGGTTTGAAGACATCAACCTGGCTTCTGGGAACATGTTATGTTTTTGCAATTTTCTTATATTTTATAGACTAAATAATGAATGAATGGAAATTAATTAATAGGAAAAGAATTAACAAAGAGTTTATATGTAATGAAACTAATCGCTGCAGCCTCTCTCCGCCTGGAGACAACTAAAACCACAAACGTTCAGTGCGTTTGCCTTCACATAAGCAACGAGAAGCGAGTTTCTGATGTCTGCTGGGAAAAAAACTGCATTCTGAGCTATGAATACACATAACCAGCTGGTTTCTAACGGGGTTTTGGCTAGCGCGCTTGTGCTTGACAAAGTCTTTAGAAAGTATTGCTGCTGCAGCAGTGAAGCAGGATGAAGGAGAACAAATTAGTCACAGCGGTGCATCCTTTATCTGATGGTGGTTTCACCCAAATTGCAAAAAAAAAACCACATTTTCTTTCTACCTCTAGTGGTTTCTGACACAGATTTGACAGATTTGGTTTCATGTAGCCGGTGAAAAGATACGTTTCAACAGGTTGTATGATTCACACGGACCAACCATTTTCATCTGGGACAATTTATTTTGTAAAGAGTCGTTCTAACAAAAAAAAACAAAAAAAAAAAAAACTGTCAAGGTCTGGATTTTCCAGAGAAACTGGAGATGTTTTTCATTCTGCGAGCAATGAAAAAAACAATAAGAGGTGACAAAAATGTGTTTTTAGTTGTTTGGCTGAATAGTCTCAATATGCCGTCTTCATAGATTAAACGTAAAATTCAGATGTGGATTCACTTTACTGCAGTGAATCAGAAACGATTCATGTAAACAGGTTTGGATGGATCTGAGCTGAACTGTGAACTTTTTATTTTTTTCTCTCAGTAACCTGGTTTCTTGTGTCATTGATAATGGGTTAACACAGTCCCACAAGGATTCAACACAGCATGTTGTGTTTCACACCATGACAGAAGCATCCAAGTCGCTTCCAATATATCTTTGTCTGTGTGTGTTTATAAGAAGCAGAGAGGAGGAGGGGAAGGTGGGGATGCTCTTGTCATCGATGGTGTTCAGTAGTGCTGTGACAGCTGGCTCATAGTGTCTCCCATCATGTAGCACTAATGCAGTGTGTGTGTGTGTGTACGTGTGTGTGCGCTTGTGTCAAATCTTCTGTTAATCACAATGTGTCCAAATATGCCCGTGGTACTCGCCGGGTCCCGCCACCTGCTCCGTCTTTGCGGCGGTTCTGGCACCGTCGCCCGAGGACTCCCTCATGTTTCAGCTTCGTTTTACGTCTCCGCCAGGCCTGCGGCGGCACGAGGCCTGTAGGAGTTTGTGCTCTGGGTTCACATATGCCGCCAAAAAGCTGTCCGTCATGAAGCATAAGTCTGGCTCGTTTCCACCTGGACGCTGTTTTCCCATCTGTTTCTATCTCAGTGATCAATTCTGACCCGAATCTTGTCGGCTCCACTTCTGCAGACCAACTAGGGGCAATTGATACTCTAGAAATCATCCCTAAAATCTTTTGGTTTTCAAACAAAATCATCACTTTCACTGTTGATAAGGCATGTTTAATTTGTGAAGTAGGGTCTGTAGAAGACCAGTTAATGACATTTTGGTCAGTCAGAGTAGTTTACAGACCTAAAATGATCCCTTGCAGTCACTTAAAGGCTTTTCGTGTAGTAATCTGTGACTACATCGATTCACGACTTTGTGAGAAATAGTTTTTTAGTCCTGTAAAGGCCGTGTATTCCCAAAATGTAACTTTTTCATGAACTACAACAAAGAGTTTTGTTTCAAAACTTTGTGCCGTTTTGAGGTTTTAAAGGGTTTTCAGAAAACGTTAAGATTATCCCCAGACTGTAACTTTAACTGACAGAAAACGTGTCATGGTCAACCAACCAAGCAATAAAAAAAACCCAGTTTAGATAATCTTCAATAAAACAACTATGCATTTTAAGGTAATCCAATAGTTTTATATTGTTTTCTTTATCTAAGCAATAATTCAATCCATCAGTTTATATAAAATAACTCAATTTGAAGACTTTTTACTGGACGGCAAAATTAAAAATAGAACAACTATGTGCAGTTCAGTTTTCGGTTAGCATCAGCAGCTACAATGACTGAAAACACGACTAAAGAAAGAGAAATCACACAGCTCCTGTTGCTGCGTTTGACCGACAGCTAATTTCTGGTAACAGCGGTGCAAAGACGAACTACACCAACAGTTATTATAGTAACGAATACAGAGATTAAAAAAAAAGCTATATGAAATGCAATTCAGCTTTCTTTTCTTGCAACAGAGCACAAGGGTCATTATCATTACACCCTATTAGTCCAATTTAATTTGTTTTGGCAAAAAAAAGATAATTTTATAAAGTGAAAAGATTAATGTTTTTCTAAAAATGTAAGACCCACCTGCTCTGAATTAACCTCGACTGAATTAGAGGAGCTGTTCAGCGACGTCTTTCGTGTCATCAGACTCATGAACTTCCTGTAATGAAGTTTTATTAAGGTCTTTATAACTGGATGACTGTTTCTGTTATGTTTAAGCTGCAGGAAACGTTTTAACATCCAGCTGTAATATGCAAGTTAATAAGTAATAACTGTCTAGTGTAAACGTTTCGCATGTATATATGTATGCAGATTTGAAAATGTGAGAGATGGGGTGTGTGTGTGTGTGTGTAGTTCTGTGTGTGAGAGTTTAGGTGTGTCTTCTTTCTTTCTGTGTGTGTGTGTGTGTGTGTATGTGTGTAAACCTGTGAGTGCGAGCAGTGTGTGTTTGATGTTCCATTTACCCTTTTCCATAATTCATGGCATTGGGAAAATGGACTGAAGCGGAGGTGGATGTGTGTGTGTGTGTGTGTGTGTGTGTGTGTGTGTGTGTGTGTAGCAGGATAGCAAGATGAGTGTTCTGTGGTCGGAGATGAAACAGACAAGAGTGTGTCTTTGAAATGCAAAAGGTGGTGATAGCAGTGATTGGCCACTGTGTTCAGGAGGAGCGAGGACTTTTTTCTCTACATTTCATCATAATACACACACACACACACACACACACACACATATCTTGCAAACACACACAAACACTCTGGTTATTAATGACAGCGTTGCTCATTTATTATTATTTTATTTTACCTCTGTGACATAAAATCCAGGCTAATTTGGTGCAGCTCTGGAGGGTTTAGTGTGTGTGTGTGTTTTTTGTCTGTTGCATTGAGTGTAATGCTCTCGCTCTCTCACACACACACACACACACACACACACACACACACACACACAGTGTCTAGTGGTGGGGCCTGGGGACCAATTTATTTACATGCAGTGGATGAAGAACAGAGGATTGGAGGAAGGGATAAAACAAAAAGGGAAGGAAAGAGAAAAAGGAAAACAACAGGGAATTACGGGGAAAACCCAGAGGAATGAAGAACTTTTTCTAATGTTCCCAAGGACAGACGAGACCATTTTACTATTTAGATGGCTCAGTGTGTGTATGTGTTTTGGTTTGTCAGTATCTTTGTGTCATAAATACAGAAACTCTGCTTTCATTGATGGTTATAAAAATATCACCATGGTGTGAATGAGGTTGGAAAAATGGCTCATAGACTGGATAAAACACTGGTCATAACCACCGTGGCGTCACATATTGGTTTGTGGACGCATTTTAAAGCCTCGAATTTGAATTTTGGCTGTTAATATCTTGGAATTTTAAAGCCAGAAGTGACCATATTTACAATAGAACTAAAACTAAAACTTTAGGCCTTAATAAAATTTAACGTTTGTCACTTCCAGTCTGGAGAACATTTCTTATTGACAACCATACTGACACCAGCGTGTCATCAGCGTAAAGTGAGACAATCGCTGTCTCAATTAGTGGAGATAAGATGTTCTCATCTGTTAACGTCCCGCACTTCGAGTTTTATATATGCTTTATTTTATTTTTTAGAATAATATATGTTTTTTTAATGTATATAATATGCTTTTTTTCTTGTGTTACAGGCAGGACGCCAGCGACCTCTCTGGACCGATACAAAGGTACCGTTACACATTGTCTTGTCTTTTCTTTTCCCTTCCACTCCTCTTCTTCCCTTTCAGACTCATTCTCAATGAGGTAGTGTATCTCCAGGCCTCAGGCCAAACACTGACCAACCATCAACAATTATTTTAGCTTGAACACCGGAGTGATGTTGGTGAGGAGAGTACAATGTATAAAGACAGGAGGAAGAGGAGGCAGGTCAATGGGTATGCAGAGACAGAAATGAAGGGGCAGAGAACAGGGAAATTGGAATGGAGATATGTGACGCGGCTCAGATCTACGGCCGAGGAGGGTCATTAAACTAAACCCTTCGGCGACAGAGCAACAGATCAAGCGAGAGGAGGAGAGAAGGGGAAAAGAAGGTTTAAATAAGAGCTGATCCTAAAATAGCAATACCTATTTCTCATCTGAGGCAGAGTTAACAGGAAAAGGACAAATATCCTGCTCTGAAAACCATCACTACCCCCCAACCGCCCCCAAGCCATTCCTCCCAATATGGAGAGAGACAAAGTAGGAGCACTCTTCCACCTGCTCGACCCACCGTACATCATGACAACACTCACATAAAAAGATATAATACAGCTATAATGCTTTATGATCACAGATAATTCTTACCGCTGCAACGCTCATTAAGTATTCCTATTTGTATGAACTACAAGTGCAAGTGTTAATGACTGGATATTACAGACTCAGTAGTGTCTCATAAACATTTATAGGATCCATAATGCATCAGCAGGCATTGTTTTGAGTGAGGTCATTAAACATCATAATTCTGGATGTCTCCTCACATCGTGTTACCTACAGTATACTTACTAATGTTTAGTTTAAACTTGTATTTCCATGTATTCATATTTTGAAAGGAAGGGTCACCTACTTATTTCCTCACTGACCTGTTGTATCCAACCATACATACAAATAGTCCGTAATATGACAGCCATTGACAGTAAAGTCTATAATTCAATACAGAGAAACATCATAGCTAGGAAGAGACGTTGCTGTTGAATGTAATTTCTATCTCAAAACCTCAAAACCCTTTAAATGCTTGAAATTCACATAAATACAAACACAAACTTCTTTTCAAATTGAGTGTCTTACTGCATTTGTGTACTTCTACTACATATAATAGATGTATTTTCTGAATGAAGTGTTACGTGTCAGTTAGATTACATCTCTCGCAGAGCATAAATAAGCTACAGTAGGTTACACAATCAGTAAGTGACTTCGTTGTAATCGTGCACCTTTCTGAACTACATCTGGTGCTTTTTTAACGACACTGAAATCCAGAGCAGCTATCAACTATCTGTAAGTTATCAGAAAATCACAGGTAGGCAAATAATAACAAAAAATTAAAAATAAAAGTCGGAAAAAAAGGGAAACTGTAAATGTCTCTTCAATGGAGTCACAGCTACGATCACAATAATGTGACTTTAAGGGAAGAAAAAAACAAGTTTGAGATCTCTGCAAGCTGATTCTCATCCGGTAGTCAAATGAACTGAATCTAATGGCTAAACAAACACACAGCAGTAATGTAAAGAACATGAGATTTTAATGTGCTGTATTACTGGCGTAGCCCTTTAAGTAACTCAGTGTTTCTATAAATTCAACTTTTTATTTATTAATTTAGCCTCTATATGAGTCAAATGTAGCATGTTGGTGTATTGTAAGAAGTGCAGGAAGGAAGATGATGATGAGCTGTGCAGTAATCTGCATCCTTTCAGAGATAGATGCTGTTGACTTTTAATGACGAGTCCTTCATATATGACTCTAAAGCTACACCTGATGGTATTCATAGGCTGGCACAGCAGGTAAATCAGCTCAGATCAAAAAACCAGATTCAGCACAGAACGAGAAGAAGAAGCAAAACACGGGGAGGAAAAGAAAGAGACGATGAGTGTGGCTGTGAATAATTAGGCAAAATACTTAGCTTTTGTTTTTCTCTCTGATTGGAGAAAATAGGCGAGGCTGTGACTGTCGCATGAGCGCACTCACACACACACACTCATGCACACACACCAACGCTGTGTGTTACACGCTAATCCGCCACACAGCTGCGTCATTCCAAAATGTGTTTACTTCCTCTCCCTTCACCGCCGCCGCCGTCACCACCGCCGACCCCCCACAATCCCCTGCAAACACACACACACACACAAAAGAGAACTGGGCGTATAATTTGATCCTGTGCACTCTCCTCCTCTAATGAAGCTCTCTGGCGGTTTGACTGACACCCGGCTCGTTATTTAAGCTTCTGTTTTGGGCCAGGAGGAGGAAGAGGAGCTGAAGGAGGAGGAGGAGGAGGAGGTGGAGGTGGGGGGTTGTAAGATAGAAAAAGTGGAAACAAGGGAGCTGAAAGAGAGGATGGGGGAATTTGGGATGGATAAGGGGAGGACAGGAAATGAAAACGGGCTCTAAATATGGAGTAGGGATGGAGGAAAAGAGGATCTTGGGAGTCGTAGGGTGCAAAGAAAAGGAGTGGAAGATGTGTTGGAAATAAAAGAGGGGTGAAAAAAAGGAGGGAAAGATGGAGTGGAGTTTAATAAAAGAGGACAACAGCAATCAAGAAAGAAGAAGACAGTTTGGGAGGAGGAAGAGTTGCCGGAAACAGGGGTGATAAAGGGTGTGAAGGGATCGTGTGTGTACATGTGCCTGTGCGAGTGTGTGTGTGTGTGTGTGTGTGTATAATTGCAGGTCTTTGTGCTGATAATGTGCTTTGAAGGCACACAGCTGATAATTAGTGAGCGTTGCTCCACGGATGCCTTTCAGCATCGGTCATTATGAGCCGTAAACCTACTATTGGCTCTGACATGACCTCCTGAGACGGGGAGGAACGCTGCGAACACGCACACACACACTCACACACACACACACACACACACCGTCCTCATGCAGGAAAAAAAACCCACACACACACAAATCGGCGTAAACAAGCGTTGATTAGCGTATGAATAGCATCAGCTCACGAGTGGAACAGATACAACAGCGCTCGAAAGGCCTCAAGTCCCTCTTTGGCAGGGCTGCAGGTGTGTGTGAGATGCACAAATGCACACACACTTCCTGTTTACAGAGCCAGATACACATAGACAGCAGAGACTGTAATTACAGGGATTCACACAATGTGCCGTCCCGGTACGCTGCGTCCGTTATTGCCTCCCCGGTTGCCACATGACAACTGCGGTCCCTCGCTACGGCGACTGCTCAGTGCGCCGCTTCTGGCCCCGCCTCCCCCAGTATTTCGACATCTGAATATTTATGAGAGGGGAACTGGCTCACTGCAGTCAGAAGACACTAGCTGAAGTGTTAAAGGCTCCTTCTTGAGCTCTAATTTGTCCCCGCTGAGAAAACGTCCAGCGAGAGCTACAGTCTGAAAGACAGACGCGCTTCCTTAAAACGCTCCCGGTCAGCACAACTTGGCAAACAATGCTCACTCACGACGGCGAGGAGGAATCTGTTCGATTTAGTCTTCCAGCAGCAGAATACAACACAACTAATGGTGTGGTTTCTGCAAATGCAGTACACAGTGATGGTGTCGCAGGCTTAAGAAGAGTCTCTCCTGTTTGTCAGGAAGCAGGAAGAATAGCTCAGTCAAGTAAGAACGGGCCGTAGTGCAGCAGGTGAAGAGTTGTGAAAAAAGAAACGACTTGTTTAAGGTTGAAATGATAAAAAAATCGCCCACCTCAAAGTTTTCATTCACCTCCTGCATGGAGCATGGCGAGGTTGGTCTTTTTGGGTCATTTGGGTGAACTGACGCTTTAAAAAGAAGCTATTTTCCCCCCATCTGCCCTCATTTTCCCACCTGGTCTCATCACACACCCCTCCATCCCCTTCTGACCCCCCCGTCCCCCCCACCTCTCCGTGCATCACTACCGACACGGCAGGAAAAGTGGGATTAAAACTCTCGTTGGGTTTTTAATTGTGCGAGGCTGTGCTGGTGTCATGCCTGCTGTTCATTCATTTTTCATCTGAACACATGAATTATGAAGAGCCGCTAATGACGGGGAGGGACAGAGGGGGGAGGGACAGAGGGTGTGGGGGGGGGGGGGGGGGGGGGGGCAGAGGGGGGAGGGAGCAGGAGGGAGGACGGGGGAGAGTTTGTCTGCAGAGAGACTGGACCGACTCATCGTTTCTTCTTTCACTTCTTCACTATCTGGCTTCACTTTCAGGAACGTTTTCTTTCTCTCTCTGAGTGACACGTGGCGCTCAATCTGTGGACAGGACACACAAACACACACACACACACACACACACACACACACACACACACATACTGGGTGGCAGGTGAACATACAGTGGCTCGGGAGGGGCTTACTTCAACGTGTGTGATTCAGACCATTGACCTGGAACACATTGGGTACTGAGAGAATAAAAACTATTACACACACACACACACACACACACACACACACAGCCCAGAGCCTTTATTAAGGCTGTTATTGTCTTCAATAATAACAACAATAATAATCATACTTATTTATTAATTGCCATACAGCGACTTCTAGTACTAATAATAACGTTCGTTTTTTATTATTATTTATATTATTGTTTAATATAATAATTGGCTAAATTGAACATCCAAGATGGCAGAGGTGACAGACGTTGCCATGGTTATCTGATATACACCATGACATCTTTGTTCTGTTGACACTGCCTGGAAATCAGTACACACACACACACACACACACATGCACGGAGACATACATTTTGTCACATCATCCATCCTTCTGAAACACTGCTGGTATGAGAGCAGATTCATCCAAACCACAATCACCACACACACACACACACACACACACACACACACACATACACACACACACACTCAGAGCGCCCCAGGGTTTTCTGGGATATTGTTGTGGTTTTTTTTTCTTCTTCTTCCAGCTGATGCTCAAGTCGAGGGTGTGTCTTCTTCTTCTTCACGTTGCAGTGCTTCACGAAAACAAAAACAATATTTATTTATTTCTAACACTTGTTTTTACTGTTGTACATTCAGTACTTTGATTACACGCTCGCTCCTCACACGCAACTTCTACCGCAGCAGAAACCTCACTGTTGCCATAATTAATCATTATCACATTAATTTTTGCAGGCGTTTGTTTGATTAGTATAACACTTGGAATAAAGAATCACACTGGTTGTTTTTGTTTATTAAATCGCTTCCGCAAGCAAAAACAAAAAAACAAAAAAAAACAACAAAACCAAAATATCTTTTCATTTTTGTTCTCTGTTTCATTTACATTCGCTCATTTCCACATCTCTGTTCCTGTACGTGTGTGTGTGTGTGCGTGTGTGTGTGTGTGTGTGTGTGTGTGTGTGTGTGTGTGTGTGTAACGTTAGGGGAACTCAGTGTGACGTGTTTTTTTTTTTGTTTTTTTTTCACTCTATCCTTTTTTGAGAGGCTCCAGATGGCTGAGAGACAGGTGAGCCAATTAGTGAGTCTCACTACACAGCAACATCATCACCCAGGCGGAGCACGACAGCCAAACACACACACACACACACACGCACACATACCACAGATACCAACATATCACATGACTCTGCTGTAGTGTTAACATTACCACCATAATGCTCTGAATCTCTCAGTCCAGTCGATGCGCCGTCATGAGCCTGTCGATGTCGTCGTGGATATGAAATTGATTTTACAATATGTAACGGTATTGAAAATGATGACAAATGATCCTCTAATTTCATCTTATTATGGCCGTCTGCGACGTACGTTGCCGCGTTGCCGCGTTGCCTATAGTGTGGCCCATTATGCGTGTTTTATACGACCCAGAAAACAGGCATAATGGGCAGATTTGAATTGATTTGCTTGTGTATTCATTTATTTTCAAGGAGCCAAAAATATTCCAGCGAGACTTGCTGATGTTCATTATAATTCTAATGAAGTCGAAATCTTCACAAAAGAGGAGAGAGCGGCAGGAAGACAGCAAGTCTAAACACAGCAACAACCTCCTTCGCTCTCCTCATCCTTCTTTCTCTCCCTCTTTTTTTCCTCTCACTTCATCTCTTTTGCCGTTTCAGCGCTGAATCGCTGAATATTAGCCGTAGAAAATGCGGCTTTTGCCGTTAATGAGCCATCAGTCGCTGTGGAAAACACAGTCACACCTGACCCCACACACTCCTCCTCTCCCAGCTCCTATACGCTAACAATACCTGCACACATGCGACGCAGCACACACACTTATACCGTGCTTATTATTTTGATGGCTCCTGTTTGTTTGTGTATTTTTCTTTTTGTTAAGGGATAATTGAGCAGCCATGACGGCTGCTTTTCCACCTAATGGAAGGGGACAAATTAATCTCCCTGTGCTAATGTCTGCAAATGGAACAGGACCACTCCTGCCACCTCCGTGCTCAGCCAACCTGCTGAGAGCGAGTGTGTCAGGTTGAGGCTGATATAAAGCTCTGTCTGGATATCATGCAGCTTGTTGGATTTACAAATGGTAGGGGACACTTACATTGTGTGATTTTAAATCTCCATGGCTTTAGGAAAAGAGATCTACATCATTTCCTCTTAGTCTTATTTTTTAAAACCAGCTTACCAAGATATTGGATGTCTGTGGTGTTTTTTTGCATTTGAAAAGAAAACCACAATTCCTCACACAGCTGGTCATTTGTGTTCAGGTGTTTTAGTGAGTAGACCTTCTGAAGGTACGATTCAGGTCTTATAATAAGCAAAAAATGAACCAAAAATTAAAAAAACTATTTTTCAAACTAAAATTAGGACTTGAAACTTGAACCAGGTAAAAACCAAGAACAAGAACATCGGACCACACCGGCCTTTCATAACTGCACACCTTGAATATTTAATTATACATCTCAGGTGTTTAAATGCTGTGAAGGATTTGACATTTGACCACTCTGTGTCTGACTCTTGTTGCATTATTCTATCTATTACTATACTAACTGCTATACTAATTACCACCAGTGGGCACTAATAACTCATTAGTAATGGTAATTATTAATCCATTACCAAGTAACCTTCTCAGCACAACAACTCCAAAAATAAGACCCAAACCATTTCTGCTGCTTCTACTCGAACACCTGCACGCCGTCAGTCTGACTGCAGCCTGTGCTCCCGTGTGTACGTATACACAATGTTTTTGCAGAGGAAAACGAGGTGGGAGGCCGGGTGAATGTCATCCTATTTTCCCATCTTAATAGCCCATGATCCTGCAGCCGTTCTGTTTCCTAAGCCTCTTCCCGTAGATGACCTCCAGGGAAGATTGTGTTGCTGCTGTTGAAGAACAGAGGAGTTGATTACGTGGCGGCGCCGGGGCTTTTGTTCTAAGCGTATACCCGTCCTTGGCTTTGGAGAGAGAAAGAAAAGAGATAGAAGAAGAAGAAAAAAATAAGCAGAAGAAGAAGAGTCTTATCTTTCCCTCGGGGTCGGTCTTGCATCCTTTCATTCCAGATTGTCTCGGTGACCTTCTGGCCCCGCCCGGTTCATCCCGACCCTCCGCTGCATCGCTTGTTTACTGTCCCATAATGACATTGTCAATGGCAACAATACGTCTGCTTATCGCGAGGTGTCTGCTGCTACAATGGATGAATGGTGGCGTAATGGAAAGGCGAATTTGTCCCGTTGTCATCTCGAAGTCTTTGGAGGCTCTCTCCTACTCGGCCGTGTGTGCCGGTGAAAGATAAGATTAATTCTTCATATCACGGCTTGATTGCAAAATCTTGTATCTAATGCAATTTTTATTTCTCCCTCCCTTCTTTCCTCCTTTTCTTTCAAACTGCAGAGTCAAGCATTTCCCCCCTCTCTCTCTCTTTGGGTAAAAACCTAAATAATTTATCTGTATTTTGGTGCATTTTTCCCCCTCTCCTGTACTTAGAGGCAGAGTGGAGCCAAATGGAACGGAGACCGACAGGAGGAACAGCAGTGTTTGGTTTTTTTTGTGTTTTTTTTTTTGAATGGGATGAACGTGAGGAGCATGCTGAGGAGAGTAAGAAAAGGGAGCGAAAGATGGCCCTCTCAGCTGGAGACGGGCCTAAGAGGAGCCTGCAGACTTCGGTAATCCCTCTTTTATTAATGTGAAGCCAAGCTAAGCAGAATCCAGGCTCACAGACATAACAGAGCTGCTCACAACTGACTGTCTTTGGGCCTCACCGTCTGTCTCTTACATACAGATCTGCTTCACTGAGCCCCCCCCCCCTCCTATTTGCCAGGCCAGTAAACCGCCGGTCAATTAAAGCGGCATTCAGGCGTTCAGTCCGGTCTCAGTCCGGCCCGTTTCCGCCGGTCGAGTCAAGCTCTCGAGTCTTTTGATCCCGCTCGGGTCCCGGCCTTGGTGTTTGGCACAAAAAGCATCCTGTGTCCTCGCCGATCCCCTGCACGTTACCATGACAACTCCCTTACATCACTCAGTGCCCCCCATGTAGCCAATGGGCATTGACCTTTCGCTGTCAGAGCGTGTTAGGGAGCGAGAGACACACAGAGACACAGAGAGAGAGAGAGAGAGAGAGAGAGAAGCAGGCACTCGCCGGAAACAACAAACACAAATAGGTCATTAAATTGTAAACACAATTTAAAAGAGACAGAGGCTGCTCGCTTTGAGCCATGGCCTCAAGTTACTGCGATGTCAGAGTGTGTGTGTGTGTGTGCGTGTGTGTGTGTGTTTCCTGTGAATGACAAAAACAAGTAGCTCGTCTTCAAATGGTGCGATGTCGTGCCCCAGCAGGGAGACGATGTAATGTACGAAATGTAAAAAAGGAGGATAGAGGAGAGCTTTTGGATTGTTTTGGTCACACTTCCCTTCAAACCCTTATCTTCTGTCCAACCGGGACACCGCCGTCTGTCCTCTGTTCTCCAACTGTAACCCTCAGACAGATACAGGCTCTCAGAGAGGACCTTGTCTTCTTCTTCTGTTGGATAAAATACACGTTGTAAACGGGGGTGTACACGGGTAAAAATGCCCCGTATCAGGATTTGACAGTTGTTC
The DNA here is from genome assembly GCA_036937835.1 of Pampus argenteus. Taxonomy (NCBI): domain Eukaryota; kingdom Metazoa; phylum Chordata; class Actinopteri; order Scombriformes; family Stromateidae; genus Pampus; species Pampus argenteus. The sequence goes on from CM072882.1 coordinate 2,602,690, forward strand.
ATCTTTGCCATGATGAATGTTTTTGATAGATTTATGTCAAACGTAACAAATAGCAGAGCTGAATTGAGTCTAATTTGATGTTAGGATCGAATTCATACGGTTTTGACTTAAATCAGCAGTCAGAAATCACAAATGATGATGATGATGATGTCAGTAAACTGCACACGATGTGTTCAGGTTCACTAACCCATCTGACACAAACCCTCAACTCATAAAACATGTGAAACACACACACACACACACACAGGCAGTGTCACGAAGCATCGCGTCATACACCGTCACATACTGTAGCAGTCAAGGTGCGCTCGTTGGTCCTGGACTGTCGACACATGTCAACCAGTGATGTTCTCATGACCGCTAGCGTGTGCGCTTACATGGGAAACCGTAGCAGTGGATGTTTTGACCTGCATTGTACGTCACGGATGTGTTTGTGTCTGTTGGAGTCAGAGAAGGTTTATTTTGTTTGTTCCCGTGTGTTAAGCGGTGCAGTATAGATACCTGTACCTGACGTCAGTCGTTATTGTCACAAACTGGAACCTTTACAGGACCTGATTGTATAAGTTAATCCTCCGTTCGCCACTCTGTGCTCTTTTTATTATATATATTTATATTTATGCTCTTTATTATGCTCCATGTATTCAGCTTTCACTGTAATGAATAGAAAGTAACAGATGTTTAGTAGCTGCCAGCATCTATTTCATTTTAAGAAATGCATGAGACCATTTTATCAGAGTGCGCTGCAGCTCGTCTCGTGCTCTTATTCACCTCTTTTATTTGTTTATTTTATTTTTATTTTTTTGTTGACACGCTCACCGTGTATCAATATTCGTCGCCGCAGCGGGCGTCTGCCATCAGTTTTGGCTGAGACAAAGTGCGATGAGAGGCCGATCCGATTCGAAAGGCAAACAACAGCGGCGGAAATTGGTAATTAAGTTAGAAGTTAGCGAAAAGTGTCTGCTGCATTTTAATGGCGATGGCCAGTGCACGCTGGATAATTTAGGATTTCAATTGTTGTTGTTTTGCAGTGAAATGCAGGTGTTTTGTGAAGACAGACGATTTTGGCCTGTATGCCAAACATTCTAATGAAGCTCACGTACAATCCATAATTTTAACTATCCCCCACCTGCCAGCTCGGTACACACACACACACACACACACACACACAGAGTACACAAGCACGGATAGGCATAGTACCCACACACATACACACAATATGTACTAATGAAGCTGTTCTCCTCTCCTCTCTTTTTCGTTCCTGGCTCAGTGAAACATGCATAAATCATAATAAACAGAGAGATGAATTTTTAATCAGCAGCTCCCTGCCTGTGTCTTCAGCCCCAGCATCCTAAGGGGAGGAGAGGCTGTGATGTGCCAGGTATATGAAGCTGGATCTGGCAGCGCCTCCTTCGGGAGGGCTACTCACTGAGATATGCCTGTCTGAGCTGCCTCTTCCTGGGCATGATCTGCTGGACCAGGCCGTGTCTCTGGAGACCAGACAGGCCTGGACGAAACATGCCGCCTGTATAGAGACTTATGTCCAGATAGAAGGGGACATCTGAGGAGGGCGAGGCTGGTGGATATTATAGCATCAGTGACGTTCAGCTCTGTTGTAGCTTTGAATGAAAAGTAGCAGTAAATCACCTGCGTTCATCAAATTTTGAGCATAAATTAAATATAGATGACATTTTTTTATTTTTCATTTTTCAACAATTTTAAATTTTAAATTATTTATATACTGTAGAATCAAGCGACCTAAACACATGTTGAGTATAATTTTCTGGTGAAGCTCACAATTGGTCAGGTCTTCGGGATTAATGCCAGCAATTATAGATATTTACCGTTTCAGGGGCCTACGTGAGCTGTTGTCTAGACTCACTCCTCATATTCCCACAATGTCTTTTCTCTGGAGAATAAACTGGATTGTTGCTCCGTATGTGCAGGAAAAAAGCTTCTTAATATTATAGTAATGTAGCTGTAAATAAAAGGTCAATTAAATTACCACATCTGGATTTCATCAGATTACAAACACAGATCAGATTAGGGATTAAATCAGGGGTCAGGGATTATACTGTATATTCGCTCTCTCATCTTTTATCTTTGTGTGTGGTGTTTCTAACGGGACACCCGCCAGGCTCGTTGCACGGTGACATCACAGCATGTCTATGTGATATTAAATATTTCCAATCTTATTATTATATAGTTATATAGTTATTTATAGCCGTGTGTTAAAAACTCACACGCTCAATATAACTTTACTATGATGTTCACGATTTATTTACCTCATAAAAACTTCATGAAAAGATGGCAAAGCCGAGTTGAGGTCGGTTTATTTTCCACTCGGTCTCCGGTTGTTCATCTAAAGTCGGGGCCGAGTCGAGCTGTGCCAAAAACACAGAGACGGTGTGTTGTAAATGTGAATACTGGGCATTGTTGGCACGGCGGGCGGCGGCCTGGGCCAGGCCCAACGGCCACGCCGGCAGTCCAGAGCTGGACTGGAGCGCGGCTGCTCCAGAGCTGTAGTATTAGACTCAAATAGGCCCACAACATAACAACATGAGCTGAGCTGTCACAGGGGATTACTTCAGCTAGGCAAGCCAGCAGGGTCTCCACTGCTCTGCTGCACTACCAGAGAGAAAGAGAGAGAGAGAGGGGGGGAGAGAGGGAGGAGGAGGTGGGGGGCTTGTTTCTGCATGAGAGAAAAGGGAACAACGGCAGAGGCTGAGAGGAACAAGGGGCGAGAGACAGAGAAGCAAAGAGAGGCAGCTTGTTGAAAACGACTGGCAATAAAAAAGAAGAAGAAGAAGGAGGAGAGAAAGAAAAAAAGAGAAAAAGAGAGGACAAAAGGAGGAGAAGCGACAGAAGAAGAAAGAGAGTGCAGCTTGTAGCCTGATAAGGTGCATTTATATGTTTGTAATGTTGGAGCACTCGGCCGAGCTGGGCTTTGTAGGGAGAGTGTGTGTCGATGCCGTGTGCTGCCCCCCTCCTGCGGCCGCCAGCGCAGGATCCATGAGGACTGATGAGCTGCTGCTGAGGTACACACACACACACACACACACACTCTCTCTCACTCACACACACACACACACATATATGAGCACCCATTTTTCTGACCCAGATGCTGTGTCCGTGAATCCCTCATGGGGATTTTTACACTTCCAGCTAAAGTGTGGTGTTGTTGCATGGTTGATTTTGTATCACAAAGGTTTGTTTTGTGTGTGTGTGTGTGTGTGTGTGTGTGTGTGTGTGTGTGTATGTGTGTGTGTGTGTGTGTGGATTTAAAGTCTGGGACGGTTGTTTCCTAACAGGTTGTACTTTAACGCCTCCTACCTGGACACTGTCTTCTCTCTGTTGTTGCTGTTTAACTGTTTGTCCAGTCAAGCGTAACATCCAACGCTTGTATTTCTCCCTTTTTTATTATTATATTTTATTATTATTTATTATTATTGTCTTCCTTTTTATCTAACCGTCCTCCTGCCGAGTTCACAGCATCGTGTCTGGGACGAGGAAGTGGAATGAGACTGATACACAACACTTTTGTTCTGCTTTTTAATGAATTATCCGGCATTTCAGGGTCATCCATCTCTGACATCATGGATTTCAGATTTTCTTTTTAATGTATATACAATATTTATACCTGTACAGTGGCTGTTTGCCCTTTAACGTAGATTTTTGTATATTCCACCCACATATATGACAATATGGGGGGATTTTGAATTCATTTATATCAACAAAGTGCTTTAAAACCAAAGGAAGTTGAAATTATGGAAAGCTTTTGGCATAATTATGGTTAGATTTAAAAGAGAAAGAAGACATTTCTACCACCATTGAGACCACTTTCTTCTAGATGTCAGATTTGTTTTACGGCAATAATTTATGGCATGAGGAAAGAAAGACAAATGGGAGGGACTCTCTGTTTTCAAGAAACGAGGTATCCACCCAACTAAAGCAGGATTTGACTTTTGTAATCCATCAGTGAGCTCGAATTTATGTCTTTGTTTTTTATTCGATTTGTTTGGCTTTGATTTGCCTTAAATGCTTTTTACTCAAAAGGAGGAATAGTGGACGAGCTGCATGTGATGCAGAAATGTCAGAGGAGTGACATGACAACAAGACAGCCAAACAATGCAAACACCCACCTGTTTCCTCTCCATCCCGACTGTATTCCATCTTTTTGGAAATTTGCACATTACACATCGGATACATTTTACCCAACCAGCTCCAATTTTCCTGAATTCCCCTCCTGTTGCATAAAAGATTGAGATAAGCGTCTGTGGCGCACCTGATCGTGAAAAACAGTCATGCTGAGGTTGACTTGTTTTGCAACGAGTCAACATATTTCATTGATGTTTGCAGGTAGTAATTTATTGCACCATAATTTACTGACTGAACCGGTGAATGCTTCATTGGATGACAAATGAAACAGCTTTTGAGGCATGCACTTAATTTGCAATTTCCCGTTGAAAAAAAAAATATGACTTTGAACGGTTTCTGCATCGGGCTCGTGGCTCCGAGCGAGAAGCACAAGGGAAATTTTCCAGAGTTTTATCCCGTGTGCAGGATGGTATAGTGACTGCAGTCGGGTTGAGGTGGCGTGTACATCAGAGGACGATTAGATTTATAGTGCAGAAGTATCCGACACAGCAAAAATGTAGAAGGTAGAGAAAGATTTAGGTATGAAATAAAATAACGAGTTAAAAATAATGATTTTCATTTTGAACTTGATCCTACATATACAGACAAGGCAACCAAGAAGTGTTAAAAACCAGAGTCTAAATGATTGGATGACTTTAATCCATCCAATCATGTGACTCATCTGCTGAAAGACCGACTAAAGTCCTGGAAATAAGCGAAGCCGTCTGGGCCTGCAGAGCAACATGAGGGAACATGCAGAGTTCAGTGATAAACACGATGACTTTTTAAAGTATATTTTCAATGGACCAGTAGCAAACACCCCTTAAATTAAAGCTTAAAGGGGAGTTCCTCCTATTCATTTGAAGATCTCATCACCAGTAGTGCTACTCAGCTCAACTCGAGCAGTTGTATGATGTCGTTTGTGTCTCAAAAAGGAAGCTTTCAAAGAAAAGTGTTTAAGTGACGTCATTCCAATATCTTGGCTTTGCGCTTGCATACGGAGCAGTGCAGGATGGAAGAGTGAAAAGTGAAAAGATGCCGCAGAGTTGATCTAAGATACTAGATCCTAAAAGTCTGGATATCTCGGCCTCCGCGGTATCGATTTCGCCCGTCTGTTTGCTCGCACATTGTTTCACTTCATATCCAATGTGCTGAAGTTCAGAGCAAAAAGATACGTCACTGTCTAGCTACTCTACTAGTACAGATGGTGCTGTATGTGTGAAAGAGAGAATTTAATGAAAACTCAGATAGTAAGCACATTTTCCTCTGAGTTTGCTGGCAGTTAAATCAAGCGCCCCCTCCCACTCACCCCACATAGTGTACCTATCTAATGGTGTGGAGGATATTAGTCTTTTATTAGAGGTATGGCCGTTGGTTTAGAGTCACTGCCTCTCCCTCCCATTTTCCCAGATGGGTCAAAGCAATGGACGTTAAAATGGCCTCCGCACCCCCCCAGCCCCCACCCCTCCACGCCCAACAGTTTGAATCTGCTAAACCAGCCGTCGCAGCCTCAGCAAAAGGAGCGCACCTCGTCTCTGCTACAACGATTTAATCTGGCGAGCACCTTTTCAATCAAAGAGTGTCAGGCAGGGCCGCTCTCGACACGACTCTAATACAATGCATGGACACACACGTACAGGAAGTAAGGGGTGCGCAGGGGGGCGGGGGGCGCAGAGTGGGGGGGGTGGGCAAATATTCGCAAGCTCACACGTGCACCATAAGCACGAGCGCAGATCAATACCCGCAATCATACAGGTGACAATGGCTGCGGGTTTATCGGGCCCTGACTCACACCCTGCTATCATCACCTTCGCACAATCACACAATCAAAGGGGGGTGGGGCAGGGGGGTGGTTTTGAAGGGAGAGGGTGCATATGTGAAAGAGGAGGGAGGGAACAGAGCATGGGAGCTTGCAGGTACATGAAATGTGTGAATATGTGCGTGAAATGAATTGAAATGGGTGTGAAAGTGCATCTATTTGCAGGCGGATGCGTATACGCCTCCTTTTGTGTTTGTGAGTGTGTGTTTGAACGTGCATGAGTGTATTTGCAAGTGGTTTCTTTCCATTGTATGCGTATTGCATGTGCAGGTAACGTGTTATATTCCTCCATTTCTCCGTGTGCGTGTGTGTGTGTGTGTGTGTGTGTGCAGGAATAGTACCTCTGTGTGAGTGTGTGTGTGGGTTGTTATCAGAATGACACCATCCTGCTCTCTCTCCTGCAGCCCCAGAGGATCAGTGGAGCTGCACCAGTTTCAAATGAAAATAAATGAGAGGCAGTGACCGCTACTGCCTGGGTCCCACTTTAATGAGGAAAAGGAGCAGAGAGGGAGGGAGGGAGGGAGGAGAGGTGGAGGAGGGAGGTGAATTGGGTGGGGAAGGGGGGGAGGCAGGATTGGAAAGCGAGGGAGAGATTGGTCGGAGTTGGCGACGAAGGGCCGGAGAGAGACGGATGGAGAAGAGAGAGGTGGGGTAGTGATGAACGAAGGGCCTCTCTCTGTCACCGACGCGATGGCCAATTACAGTTGGAGCGCTCCGATGCACTGCAGGTGGAGCGGACAGTGTTTTGAGTGGCCGGAAAATATCCCTCCATCCTCCATTTGCATTGAGTGGAGAAAATCGCTGCACAGTGTAGAGCAGCTTTGGGGCTTTACTGTGTGTCTGTGTGTGTTTTCAATAGAACAGAATTTAATGTTAGCACACTATTGGTCTCAACTGCAGCTGTATTTTTACACTCCAGTGGAAACTATGACTGAAACTATGTATTTACACATTAAGTTTTCAGATACGGATTATGTGCTCCATTAAGACACCTGTTCAGCCTGCAGGGCGGCTCTGTGCTGTAAACGAGCTCAGTAGGAGTCTCTGTACACCGGTACAAGCTACCGTGTCAACGTTAATCTGTAGATTACTTTCATGATTAATCGATTACTTTGGTCTGGTGTATAAAACGGTGAAACATGTCTCACTGTTTCTTCAGATGTTTCGTCCTGATAAATAAGCAGCAAGTTTCTCTTAAACTAAGAATTCTCTTTAATTATGAAGGTTGAAGCTGCACCGTGAGGTCGAATTAAAAAAAACCCAACAAAAGTCAGCTTGATTAGATCCCACAGGATGAACCCGAAAGCACACGGTGCTCCAACCAGAACCAGGGCGAAGTCATCTAGTTAAAAGTCGGGAGACTTTTTTTTTTTCCCTCGACAGCACCCATATGTTTCTACTCCAGCGCGTTCGAGCGTCGTCCTGTCCAGTGTAGCAGAGACCATTAAAACTAGCAGACAGCAGCGCAGTGTAGCCGGGATGCCTCTTCAGGGGCAGAGGACATGAAATGTGTGTTTGTGTGTACAGTGTGTGTGTATGTAAGACAGAAGACACACACTTTAAGTCATGTCGGGACCAGCGGTGCAGACATTAGTGTGTCAGGGTCAGTGAACAGGTCAGGAGGTATTTGCTCGACGGTGATCAGCGTGTCCTGTAATGCAGGATGTGTGTCTACATGTACATGTGTGTATTAGGGTCAGATGGATATGATTGAGTTTTTTCAACCCTTTGATCCAGTTGAAAATCGCACCTCTCCTTCTCTCACAGTCAAACACACAGGCGTCCTGCACACAGTGTTGTAATCATTGACTCTTAGCTTAGCGTTAGCTGTGATTATCCATTGCAGATGTGCAATATTCTCTGATTCCTGCTTCTGAAGTGTGAATATCTGGTTGGGACACTAGAAGACATTTGAAGACCTCTGGGTAACATTTTTATTCATTAAAATGTCCTATTAACATGATTTTTATAAGAAAAACCGCACATATTTTCTATTAAAGGAGCTGGTAGTTGATATTATATTCAGTCCGAATCATATTCCTGACATAATGAAAATAGACATGTATAACAAATAAAAAGGCACCAAGCTGATACATCAGCCTACACACAGCGTGTTTGTGTGCAAAGCAGGTCAGCGAGCATTTACTGTAGCGGCTGCAGCCCCACAGGTAGAGCTGGGATCCACGTTAACTGGAACACAGTGTCCTAACAGAGTCCAGCGAGGACCAACAACAAACTGACAGAGAGAAAGAGAAGGAAGGGATGGAGTGATGGAGCGGAGGGAACAAGATGGATAAAACCGTCAGACTGAAGGAGAGAGAGAGAGAGGGGCGAGAGTAAATATGGGAATGAGATTTGAACAGTGAGTGATGGAGAGAGTGTTAGAAAGAGATGTGGGGGAGTCTCCATCCACTCCGTCTCTATTTTTGTTTGGTTTTCAGTCTGACATCCTGCATTTGACAGAATAAGAAAGTAGAAAAGAGACCAGATGAGATTGGAACGCCTCCATCATCCTTTCATTTAGATAGCGATTCATCTCCACACACACACACACACACACACACATATATATATATATATAGGGTAGCATATAGCCAAGACAAAGATCAGAATGTGTTCTGCAGGAGTGTTTGAGCGGTGAGGATGAACAGTAGCAGTCAGGGTTTGTCTGGTTTTGGGCTCCTCATATGTCCACTTAGGCTCAAACGCAGCTGCTTGCTTTTCTGAATTATTCATGAGGCCCTCATTAAATATTCACGTGTGAAAAGCCGGCGCCATCGGCTACCCACAATCCTCTCCTCTGGGCGAGATGCAAGCAGGAAGCTTGAAAGATAGTTTATGGTGTCTGATAGACAACAGAGTGGCTGCTTTCTGTAATTTGCTCGGTAAGACCGGCTATTTTTGGTCTTGTCTCTTTGTCTCTTTCCTTTTTCCTCACCCCACACGGTCTCCTCCTCCTCCACCTCCTCCTCTGCCTTCCCCTCTCCTCCTTTCTAAGTGATCGATTTGTATTGTTCAGGCAGCTGAGCCCTCACCAACCCCTCCCACCCCCCCCCCCAGCCTGAGGTGAGAGAGATGAAGGCGGAGAGAAGATAGAAATAACTAGAGAGGGAAGAGGCGAGAAAGACAAAAGTACAAGAGCAAGCGAGGGCAGAGGCAGACCTTGCCATGAGTGGGATCTGGGAAAACATGAGGCCCAGGGTGAAGAGATGGAGAGATAGGAGAGAGGTGATGGGTGAGAGTGGGAATAGAGCAGAACAACAGCAACAACAGGATCAAATAGACTCAAGGATGCTTTTCATAAGATCTTGAAAAGTCAACAATCACTAATGACATTTATATAAAGGCTCACACGTTGTTCTCGTCTTTTATTGCCGCTGTGTCTTAGAGGGAAGGTGAAAGAGAGAAAGTGATCGGCTCGGTGCGAGTTCAATGAGCCAATCATCAACGAGAAAGCGTGCATAGTTGCCCCCGATCCACACCGTGATGTTTCAAACAAAGGAAATATGAGCACCTGGAAGATTTCAAGACAGTAGTTGAGGTGTTTGACTAAAAACTGACCAGATGTTCAGCTTTCTAAGAAGCAGACTCACTCCTCCTGCTGTACATGTATTCGTTCCTTTTCAGTACATGTCACATGAGCATCCCAAGGTCCACGGACAAAACATGGGCCTCCATTATCAATGTATACAAGGGTCCATTGTCGTGATAAGGGCATGGGATCAGGATTTATCCTCCACAGAACTCAGGGTTAACATTACATTAAAGCCAGTTGTTCAGGGTCATGATTTTATATGAATAATGTCTAATATGGACATGTAAAATGCCCAATTTCCAGCTTCTTGTAAGGCTCCGATAAATAAAAATATTCTTGATTCAATCATGTGGATTTTTATTCAACAGTGACTCAAATTATGTCCGACGCCTGGAAGCATTTACATTTGCTTTTTAATTTACCTGTAAAATTTAAAGCTTTTTCTCATGGAAGTAAAATCTAGTTGGAAAACCGTAATAATGAAACACATTCCTCATATTATATGCAAAATTAAACAACAGCAACGCTAACTGCATTTTAAAACAAAGAGTTACGCGTGTTGATGGTTTTATTAATGGGTGGTTGCGGTTTTGTTTGGCGAACAGGAGGAAAGGATTTGTTCAGAATATGAAGCAAACGACGGGAGATTTTAATTTCGGGATTGTTTACCAACCGATCGAACATAAAAAAAACACGTGTTGCGGTCTTAACCATGTGGCGCTGGCTTCCAACCCCGACGCGTTTCCACGGCAGCAGCTGACGACAGGTGTTTGTAAGCCTTTGGTAAACACAGACAAACGTACATGTACAGTTTATGATGACGTCACCTGTGATGATGATCATTAACGTCTCAGGTGTGTGAGCTGCCGTTCTCAGCTTAGAGTTCAGTGTTAATTAAGTTTGGATGAGTTTTAGCTGAGTCGAGTTTGTGTTTAAGTGCTTGAAAATGCATTTTGGAAATTAGTCTTAAGGAGTCTTAAAGGTTCAGTTCACCCAAATTACAATATATATTTTTTTTCTTAGCGACCTCTAGTGGTAGCCATGCAGATCGTTTTTATTTGTTCATATTTTGAAATATTTGTCTCAAGAACACGCCGTCAGCTGTTTTCATAGACACATTTAATAAATAAACCTGTTGACATTGTGGTCTGTGGATTACTCAGAGTAATCGTGACATTGTCTCTGAAAAGGAAAAAAGGAACATTTAAATGTTTTTCTGTCTCCATCGACTCTAAACCATCATCTACGTGCCAGATACACATTGATGATATGTTTTTGTGTAACTTAAGAGAAATTAAAGGACAACAGTGCGAGACAAAGAGTGAAATATGTGATTTTTTTTAGAGAAAGAACTTCAGGGGAAATTATTGAGACGCTGTTGTCAGTTCATAAAGGTGTTAGATGTGATGGGAGCGATTATGATGCAGCAGTTGGTTATATAATGTCCTGTACAACCCCTGTTCTGTGGAAGGGGTCAAGTGCGGTGAAACATGCGGCGTCGTCCCCGCTCCTGGGACACTGCGAGCCCTGAGGCACTGATGTAAGATCAGCCTTTCTCATCCATACTCTGACCTCGCTCCTCGCAAGTAAACATGCAAGCTGACCCCCAAGCTGAGCCGCGGGCCAAGTCCCACCCACGCCATACACTTACCTCGCTGTATGTGTGCATACTGAGCACTTTTTTTTTTTTTTTTTACATTGACCCAGATACTCATATTCTTCCCCCAGAGAGCCGTCTCTCTCAGTCTAAGAGAGGCTCATTATTTTACAGGAGTGCCTCCCCTCTTTTCTCCTATGAAGTGTTGGAGGAAGTGGGGCAACCTGGTAGACTGCTGCTGCACAGGGGTACATTCAAACCCGCTCGGGTTTCCACGGGGAGGCATACTGGATCCACACAATTAACACAGCGTAAAATAGAGTCAGCAAATTTGCAGCAAATTATGGGCTGGTTCATTATTACCGAAGCCATCCCCACGAGTAATCGCACCGCTCCAAATTTGGCCTTAACTTATTTGATTGTAAATCATCTAACTGGAAAGCATGTGTGATATCATGTTGCATGTGCAGCTGATATACATTGCATCGTGACTGTGCAATGCATTTATTCATTGTACGAGTGCATTGATTATATTTCTCATCTTGTCAGGACAAAAAAATCCAATAAAGTAACATTGGATTTGGTGAGGTGACTGCCTGAATGCAGTATATGTGATGTCTACCACACACACACACACACACACACACACAGGCCATGTCGATGTTTTATTGCAGCGTTCACATTACTTGTTTGATACTCCTGAGTTAGCATCTCGGCTGCATCAAAAGGAAGAAGCCTTCATTGAAATGAATAATTTTATTCATGCAGTGCTGTTTTCTGTCTGGGATGACCTAATGGAGAACCAAGGTCAAGAAAAACACACAAAAAAAATAAAAATCTATTTTTAAACATGCATATTTCACATTAGAGCACCACCTAGGGTCCAAATCCTCTTATATCTGACACTTTTATCTCACTATATTTTTCATTTTGCCACAATAGGCAGCAGAGTATAGTTTAATATGATATATCCCAGATTTATTTAATGCACTAAGTATCCTGATTGTAATATACATCATAGTTCCCAGTAGGTAAAGCTTACTCATGATTATTATTAATATAACTAAACCAATATATAGTATAACTACTTTTTGTGTGTGTGTGTGTGTGATTGAGGACATCTAATGTCCTAATGGTTAAAGACATGCACTGGGTTAGAGACATCCATGGCTGAGGAGACCTAATAGTTAAAGATCAGCTGCAGCGTTATGCGCCACGCCTCCCCGACTCGGCACCTGGTTCTCCAGCAGCCTGTCAGTCGCGCTGTTGCGGAGCGGATTTTCAGACAGGACCGGCGGAAGAAAACCAGGAGGGAGAAAAAAGAAAAAAAAAGAAAAAGGAGGAGAATGTGACAACTGCTGGATGCAGACAGAGTGTGTGCGGCTGGCTACACTGCCTTTAGGGAGGCCTCGGCTCCTGCACCTGTCCCTCTCCGTCTCCGCGGCCAGGCGCAGTTAGAGAGCGACGCTCCTTTATTTATCAGACAGGGCGCACAGCGGCGGAGGCGCACACACACACACACACACACGTTACTGTACGCACACACACACATACACATACACATACACAGGGCTGGCAGGCAACATGACTTCATCCTACAATCTGGATTTTCTGCCCGATATGATGGTGGAGAGCCGGCTGCTTGTTCCCGGAGACAGAATGTGAGTTATTCAGCTTCTCGCCTGTGATTTCTGTGTGTGTGTGTGTGTGTGTGTGTGTGTTTTTACTGTCCTGAAAAGCAGCTGTCCGATGTGGAAACGTTGCTCCTCTGCTGGGTGTGTGTGTGTGAGTGGAATCGGGGTCAGTATAAATGCTGTATCTCTGTCACTGTGTTAGTTATGGCTTGTTGTCGGTAATATCCGTCGATAAATTGTGCGCGGATCGCCGGAGCGCCCGGAGGCTGTTATCGGCTATAGACAGGATGGTGATGAATGAACGCCATTATGGTGAATTAATGCCACCGCCGTCAATAAACCTCGTCTTTATGGAGCCGTATTATCTGCTGTGTGTCGTCAGATTGCTGTAACTCTTGTAAGCATTTCGAGGTTTCGCACCTTCGCTCCGTGGAGGGGAAGTTGCTCTGATTTGCGGCAGCCGCCCAGTTGCATGTCTCTGGGTGTTTGCGGGCTTGAAGCGGGACTGTAGGAGCGTAATAAAGAGCCAGAGTCGAGCTGTGTGTTGGTTCAGAAAAGCGCAGGGTGGAAAGCAGGAGTGATCTCAGTCACATGAGTCTGCTTTAACTCCACTAGAGGCGTTTCTGCGCCCTGAACGCGTCTTATTCTGCACACTTTGGACACTTGGATGAGGTGAAATTCAAGAAAAAGCAACAAAAGGAGGCTTGTGAGACGCAGGAATGCGTGGATGACTGCTATCCCGTGTGTTGCAATTGGATTTCGCTGTAATTCAGTTATACTCGGGAATTTCTGGAGCAGGGACAAAGGGAGGTTTTCATCCCGACATCATGGTCACGGGGTTTTTTGTCCCACTTATGTCCCCTCAGCTCACAGCCCCCAGTTGTTGATGGATGGTGGAGAACATGTATACTGTGCTGTAGTTTATCCTCTTATATGTGCAGACTACAGTATGTCCTTAACTCATAAAATAATAGAGCAAACATAATGATGTGTGTGTGAGGTGTTATGAAAAAATCAATTTAGTAGACTCATAATGCAGGACATGTTGGGATATGATACATTAAATAACATATATATATTAAAATAGGTATATATTGACAAGATGAGTATATTATAGGAACCATACTTTCTTTAATACAGTATAAATATATAGTAGAAATATTAAGAGTGTCATATGGAGTCACAGTGGTCCCTGTGGGGTTGACTCACTGGATGACTGGTGCAAACTATTTCTAAGTCTTTTGTCTTATTTATCTTTTTCCGTTTGAGATGTCGGGTTGTGCACTTTGCCCTGAAGTCTTCCTCCATTCACTCCCCATGTAGTCCATTACCCCGATGCTTGTGTGATGAGACGGCTTTCTCATTAATCAGTGTCATCAGCTCCGACAGCGCGGGCCCAGCGTACAACCGGCAGGGGTGGACGAGGAAGCCATCATCACACTTCTCGCCACCTTTCCCTTTTCTCCTTCTGATGTGTCTTGCATCACCAGTTGCGGGTATATCCGCCCTAGAGTGAAGGATTTCTGAATAATCTTGTCTAGTCTATCTGTGCCCTCGGAGGCGGACAGGTTGAGCCAGGTAGCGCTTATGGAGATGACACTTTATATTTACGTGAACACGCCTCTTCAGCTATTTAGCTTGCCAAAGGTGCTCTTGGCGTCCTTCCGATTCTGGTACACGTGTCAGCCATGTTTAATGGCACCGTTTCCCAGTTGTAGGAATTCGTAGCTTTTCTTCTTCCACGTGGTATTTTCTTGAATCTCTTGAAGGTTGACCGTTGAAGGTTGACAACATCATACTTGACAAATAAAAGCTGAGATCATGTAAGAACTAACAGTCTGATCTCTATTCAGTCCTATCAGGGCTGGAAACATGAAAAAGGGGGTATATGGGAGAATCAGGAAAAATGGAGCACGACCTCTGCCCTTTACTTTCCTCTCTAACTCTGACTCTGAAGCCTCGGCTGAGGCCTGTCTCTGGGAAATATGTGACCCCCCTCACCTCCTTCGACTGTGTGTGTTGAATCCCCATCTGGTATAAAACTGTACGGTTCTTCAAGGTCTATCACACTTCTAGGCTGCAGGAGAGAAAGTGGCTGCGATGATTTCTTGAAATGCCACATAACTGACCAAATTATGCAGCAAAAATCAGAGTAAAAGAAAAAAAAAAAACCTGCAAGGCTGCTAGCTTTAACAAGCACACAGGATGCAAAAAACCCCCCAAAAAAACTCACAATAATGCTTGAAAATGGCACTTTCTTGTCAAGTGTGTACACAACCTACCACTTACACAGACAACTCTTTGCTTCTCTTCAAGGGAAAATGAATATGTGACTGCTGATTATTTACGACCACCCCGCCCACTCGTCCCATGCACTTCCCCTTTCTGACCCCACACCCCCAAATATCCCATCCAAGCCAGAAAGGACACATATCATGAAGCGAACAGCTGAAAGGGCCCTGTTACACACAACATAGGGTTTGCATGAGAAACATATACTTGTTCAGATGAGGAGGTTGGGGATTGGCAGATTGCAGGGTTTTAAAGGGAGGGGTGAAAAAAGGCTTGTCTATATTAATTTGAGAAGACTGATACCGCAGCTGATACTTGCTTTTATTCTATTTCTGTCTTTTTTCTTTTTTTTTAAATCAAAAATTATTAAAACACTTCCAGAAACTACAAGTAATGGAGTGCTGTCTCTAGCAAGTCACACTTATCAAATCTTCTGAAACACCATTTGATCAAAAGCCACCAAAAAAAAGCTTAAATAAAATCCATTTAATTTCTAGTGAGATGTATTAAATGTGCACTGAACTCCCTCCAAGAATTAATGCAAAAAATCAAAGGATC
Source organism: Pampus argenteus (assembly GCA_036937835.1). Classification (NCBI taxonomy): domain Eukaryota; kingdom Metazoa; phylum Chordata; class Actinopteri; order Scombriformes; family Stromateidae; genus Pampus; species Pampus argenteus. The sequence continues at coordinate 2,618,256 of CM072882.1, forward strand.
CCTGCAATATTTATGCCATAAAAAAAAAACAACCCAACTGGAGAGATTTTTCCTATCAGCGCTATTTTTTCATTTGAAATAATACAGTTGTGTTGTAATGAACCTTAGTCTGACAAAATCAAGTCCTCAACCTGAACAACTCAATTTCCTTGCTAATATATTAAGGTCTGTAGGACTTTATTTACCAGTCTGTCTTTTCAGGTGTTCCTGAGTCCAACAAAACAATGACAACATTTCGTTAAAATAACACAAAAAGCTATATTTTTCATAAAAGCTGCTATAATTAGCTTATTCTTGGCTCCAATAACAAACCAAAGATTTAAGAATCAAATCAAATTAAGAGTTTCACACGGACGGCCAAGATTACACTAGTAATGAAATAAAAACGGCATCTTAACCACCATACAGACAGTAGATAACACTTTCTGGCTAATTTAAGACCCATATAGATCATCAAACTGATATATCAGACGAATCCGAGAATGAAAAAAAAAAAAGAACAAGACAAGACTGATCGAGAAAAGGCGCAGAGTGAAAATTGACATGGGCAGACTGGGAGACGAGATTTACGGGGGAGAAGGTGTAAAAGAGAGAGGAGGAGTGATGGTTTGACAGCGTACGACTCCCTGGACAGACGGCTGGTCGGATTTGACTTGTGTCTTATCTGATGTGGAGATTAGGAGAAAATGAGAGGAAAAAAAAGAAGAAGAAGAAGAAGAGAATCAGTGGTGGTGGGGTTATCTTTCTCTCGAGCAACAGTGTGAGAGGCCTTTTTATTCTCCATCGAGAGGACGACACACACACACACACACACACACACATATATATATATATTTAAAGATGGAGATAGAGGAATGAGGAACAATTTATCAGTAACAGTAGAAGAAGTCCTTCGTCATTTCAGTTACGACTGTTTTTGTTCATAATATTGTTATTTAGACGGGATACACATACAGTATGTGTGATATATGATGCGATGGAGTCGTCTTCATGCATCACCAGCTGCAACGTTGTTTTATGTCGCTTTTCTCTCAATGTGTGTGTGTGTGTGTGTGTGTGTGTTGTGTCATAATGATGAATGTCTTTGCTCTGCTGGGGCTCAGGAGCAGTTGTCTGTGGCTGACACCGCTGTGTGTAGGTGGTGATGTATTACGACCGAGTGAGGTTTGAGGTTTTGGGTGTCTATGGTTGTGTGTGTGTGTGTGTGTGTGTGTGTGTGTGTGTGAGGCAGGGGTGTGGTTGGGATATGAGCAGGTAGACTATGTGACGGGGGTCAACAAGTATCTTTATATGTCATAATTGTATGAAGAGGGTAGTTGTAGGCCTGGAGACAGCCAAATATGACTTTTGAAGGTGTAGCCAGAAATTAGAGGACGCTATCTTGTTAGCTAATGCAGTTTCAAGATATTTTTGTATAACAAACATGATGTCAAATGACGTTGAAGGCGTCGCTCGTAGTAATGAAGCTATGGAGGGTTAAAAGCAGCTCCCTGCGGCTTTATGGAGCTTTATAACTGCTTTGTTTCACTCTCAGCGCTCTCATAGCGTCGTTTTTCGGCAACACGAGGCAGCTGTTCAGAGAAAAAGCCTCTAAAAACACTCTGTACACTACGTGCTCAGCACCAAACAGCCTAGTAGTCACAGTTAGCAGCTAGCTGGTGAACACAGTGGAGCATTTAGCAGCTGAAGAGCCAGATATTTCCCTCAGGAGTAAATATTGGACTTACATTCACCAGTTGGACTCCAAATGAATGATAATATTTCTCCTTAACTGTTGGATTTGGAAATAAGCTACTGTGTGATCACAGGTTCGCCGTATAAAACTAAAATGTTATAATATGCAGTGAGATTCTCTTCCCCCCCAGTGTGGCCAACAAAATCAGTTAATGCAGGTTTAAGCAAGTGGTTAAAAGTCAACTGTGATGGAGTAGGAAGGTGGTAACTCATCTTAGATATGTTTTGTTTTTAGCGAGTGAGGTCGTCCCCACCGTTAGCATCGAGGACCTCACACGTTTCTCACAGCGTTTCTTTCATGAGTCTTGCTGAGAAGGTGAAAGTGTTCCTGTTGTTGGGTTGTCAGTTCATATTCTTAGTTAAAAGCCCAGTATATCTCCTACTGGACGGGCTCGTAAACATTGAATATCTCTCCATTTTACATAAGTAGAACTATTCATTTGCGAACATGCTTCAACTACAACTCCCACTAAGCTTTAGCATTGAGCTGTTGTTGCTCAATGCTAACAGTTTTCTTGGTTAAGCAGACATTCAAGGTGTTTTTCTAGTTAGTACGAAAGTAGATATCAGTTTGGTTTAGAATATGGACATAAAACACCAGAATCAAGCTCAAGCTTTTAAGAAAATCCAATGAAAGAAACCCTCAGCTAGCAGATCTGTGGGTCATTCAGAGATATTTTCATGGCTTATGTGGGTTTTTTTTTCTAACAGGAAGTTAGACCTGGACCCATATTACAGTTTGCAGTTGCAGCCGCATGATGCATTTTTGAGATTTAGGAAGTATGTGAGTCAGTTCCTCTTTAATTCTCTGCCACCTGACGTTACCCGTAACAACCATTTATGTAGAGATGTTTACTTGTAGGCTATCGTTGCACAACTTCACTTCCTGCCTGCCTTTATTTTATGGTATGACTCAACACTCAGACAGCAAACATGCATCTTGCTTAATCTGCATGTGTTTGTGGATGTAATTCCACCTCCACCGGATGATGATCTGCTCGTGATTGACTCATCATTCTCTTCTGTCTGTCAGCCATATTGCTTTCAAGATCTGTAAAGCCTCCTTTTTTTTCCCCTTTTTGCCTTATTAACAGGAGACAGGGTGGATGGATGGCTACATAGTTAACTGACAAAAAGTGGACTTGGCCGCTGTTCGTTTCCTTTGTATCGTGTTTCCAACCACGAGTTGGGGTTGTGTGTACTGTTGCTATGATGATGGAAGTAGAAACTACATTTCAAGTGATTATGATCTTTTAGAAAGCGGCACATTAAACTCCTATGTGTCACCTCCCATAATTACTACGGCTGCTAGATGGCGTAAATGTAACTGGAGGTCGTTCTAGAGTCAACCTATTTGGTCATTTAATTATAAAGATGTTGTTTAGTCTCCACCTCATCGGTTTGCTTCAAGTCACACACATAGCACACATTAATACACATACGCTTTACCTTATGAATTGAGTTGTGCAATTTTTGTGTGTGATTGTGTGCGTTTGAATAGGAGTGTTGTGTGTCTGTGAGAGGAGTATTTCATCACTTGGCCTTGAAAGGAATAAAGCATGCACTTGCTTTCAGTGCTGCATACACATATTACCACCCACATAAATACGTGGAATACATACCACATGACAAACCCACTCATACATACAGGCAGGCAAACACAAACACACGTTGTTCACATCATGTGCCTGGGCAGACGAATCTCTGAGCTCATATTTAATTTGCTCTGGCAGATGTGTCTGGTCCCTTTCCCATTCAGACAGATTTCCAGCCGACCTGGCCAGGGTCGGGCCAATCACAACCATTTATCTAATACGGGGCGGGTTTGATATAATTGCTGTACAGAGGATCACTGTTGAGGCATTTCGTAAACAAGCGACATGGCTAGAAGTCACCAGTGAACACGGTCACTTGTTGAACCGAAACACCTGGTGGCGTACAGAACGGACGCTAATAAAACAGTTTGCATTCAAACACATGTTGTTATCAAAGTCTAAATCTACAATCTTACCTCTGTAATACTTCTCTGTGCAGACGCGGATATTCTGGTTCAACTTGAAGTTGGCGGATTGGTGCAAAACATTTTCAGAGGCCTTGGCGTCTTTGATGGAAGAGGCTCCCATTTCCTTTTATCTGCAGCTGTTGATGGCGATGCTTCTTCATTCGAATCGGCTTGTTTTTCTTCCTCTTCCCATCTTCTGAACACTAGTAAATCACGTTAGAATCTTGAAAGTGGGCTGGTACACGTTTGACAAGTTTGTCTAGATTTTTAAGGACTTTTTGTCAGAGTCAGTCCTAGATCAACAAGTGGTTAAAAAAAAGTTTTGGCCTTTCTTGTTTTTTTTTTTCTCCCCTGACTAATAACACCTTGTATTTTAAAATCCTTATGGTTAAAAACGGCAACACTTGTTCGCAGACATTGGCATTTTGGTCTGTGTCCATTAATAACACCGCTTGGGAATCAAAAAAAAAAAAAAATTGAACTGTGAGGTTCAAAACTAATTCGGATTTGCGAATTTGTGACGGGCAGAAAAATAACTGAATCCTATAAAACTAAGAAAACAAAATGATCTCCCTCTCGGTTCATGTACATCTCTCCTCTTCTTCTCTCTGCGTTTTTCTCCTTTTTTTCATCCTCTCGTAATCAATAGTCATCCATTGCATCTGTGCAGTGGCACTACTTTGCCTTGCCAGAGGGAGAGCTTACCTCATGCATGTCTCAGTAGATTTTTTTCTACCTCTTCTTCCCCCATCACTCGCTTTATCCCTTTTTGGCCTGTATCTTCCTCTCTTTCTCTCTGCACTCCCACTCTCTCCCTCTTTCTCCATTCAAGCGTGCTAAATGCTTTACCTCTGTCAACTCTTGAGTCTGAGAGGAGCTTGTTATTGTGGAGAAGGAGAGGAATTTGGGATTAGGAGCAACATTCATCGACTGAGGCTCTTATTCAGCTAAAAGAGCCATCAGAATAACAGCGAGGGATAAAGTTACCTGTGTTAGTTGGCAGTATTGTTCACTAATTACGACAGTTGCAGGTTTTCTCGTAATTGTAAAGTTTTTGGAAATGTCCAAATTAATCGGAGATTAAGATAAGATATCATCATTGTCAGAACATTACATCAATAGTATTTCAAGGTTAAGTAGTTAGCTACGAAAGTGTCATGGTTGTTTGTGTCAATGCAATTTGAAGAAGCGAATATGAATGTCTTTTGTATGCGAACGCTGATAGAAGTATTTTCTATCTGGAACATGTTGGCATGAATACTGTGGATATAATGGGATCTCCATTCCTGCTGTTCAACTCTACTCATCGCCCCTTGTCCTTCATGCTTTCCTCTTACGTAGTACGCACACACACACAGACATTTTGCATTTGTCGAGCCGGTTAGCTTACGTAAGTGTAACTGATGGACCAGAAATTTAAAGGGTCTGATCACATGACAGTCAAAGGTGACAGAAAGGTCGCTGCCACCTGTTATTGGCGTGCAGATTGTAAATCAACGAGGTAGCAGACTCTGAAATTTGAGAACGGTAAATGTAATCGTTTTTATGACTCTTTAACATACCTTCACCTGCTGGTACAAATAGAAATGGGTAACTTTAATCTGCTAGTCGTGTACGGTTTGAAATGAAATCCTGCTTTGGGCCTTGACGCCACTTGGTTATCTCTATGATGGTGTATCGGAGAGAAAAGGATTTTGATGGGGTCAAATTGTCCATTAATGTGCCAGTTTTTCCATGTCTAATGTTTTAAATATGAGTCTCTTTTGGCAAAGCACATTTAAATTGGCTACTGTATACAACACTCTTAAATCTATAAAATCTGCAGTCTCAAGCTGTGTTTAAAGGAGCTGCTTAAGAAAAAAAAAGTTTGTTTGTTGTTGTTTGTGGATTCAGCCAAAGGTGCATTTGCTGCTTCAGTAACTTTTCAGTTGTGCCAAAAGACAAATTTGGCGCAAATATCAATTCCTTGTCTCTCTAGGTGATGAAATATTCAGGTCTAGGTCAGACATCAGCATATGAAAATGACTATTACAACAGCAGTAGCTTCCAAAAACATACGGGTCTGCCCTTATAATGGAATCTAATTAGGAATCAAACCTGCAGCCACACGAGAGAGATTCATTTGAGTCCTCCATCCAAACCAAACCTCACCTACAGAGCACAGACTGGTCTTCCTACCCATAAATCTTTCTGTCTAGTCTCTTCTCCTCAGTCTGATTCTTTTCATTTCCATCTCCCCAATCTGTTTTATATGGGTGCTGCAAAACAAACACGTGAGCACACACACACACATACATACACAGTTGCAGAGCTGTCAGGTCTAACCTTGACTCGCGCAGTGAATGAATTGTAATGCAAAGGGTAGGGTGGAGTGCACAAACAGGATGTCAGAGAGCTGCTGCTTGTCTCTGCCCGACCTGCCTCTTTGTTCCCTGTGGAGTCCAACTAGCCACAATCTCTCTGTTACAGGTATTTTTTCTCTCACTTGACTGGAGTAGTTATCTCTCTTCTCCCTAAACAGGAGTTTTAAAGCAAATGCCATTTTGGGAAATGTTGAAAACTTATAGACATCAAAATCATTTAATTGTCCCTGGTAGCTCTTTGTGATTCATGCTAACAGGTTGAACATTTGAGTTGCATCAAAAGGGAAAAGATGATCAGTAGCACCAGCTGTCAAACTAGATCAAAATATAATGATTTGCAGGCAACGTCACGGCACAGTGGATGAGTTTATCAATGTCCATGTGGTTTGAAATGTCATTTAAATAAAGTTAGTATGTGTAGTTAGAGCAGCGAGGTTACAATCCTTGGTCATGACGTACAACCAACCAAGTCAGCCTTTATTTTGGCCGAGTATCTGCATATTTGGTTGTTGTCTGGCATGAAGAACCAAATATGAACTGGCTTTGTTGGAGATAGGGCTTCCAGATTTGGATAAATTTTAACCTGGGCCAATTTAGGTAAACACTCATGAAATCCGCCCCAATCAGTCCAAATCATGTCCTGATCCTGGTGCGTCACCGTGGCTCAGACTCAGATTTGGCCACAAACTATTGTGTTCACGTGTACTATTACTCAAACTGATGAAGACTGAAGTGTTTGTATGGAGTGACGTCAACTGCTGAAGCTGGCAACACATGCCTCATCACTTCAGATGGAAGGAAATCTGTTTATTTTTTAAACATGGCCATGATCAAATATACAAAAAGCAAGTAGAAAGACAAGAACCGTCAAGGTGGAATATTGAGGTTTCTTTCTAATTTAGTATTAAAGCCCAAGAGCAACAAATAATGTTGGCCATTTCCAGACCAAATGTTATCAAATTGAGTTCTTCGGCACATATTGTATTTCAATTTTCAGTTTCTGACATGAGAACGTTTGCAAAGCTGTATAGAGTGGCACAATAGTGTCTTCAGAGCCAGCAGTAAGCTCCCCGGTAGTGATAGATGTGTGTGTTCTAGATAGCAAAGTGATCGATGGGAGTATTGTTGGGAGGGGCATTCAGAGTTGCTGTTATTGTGTTTCGGAAAGCTAAGGGGAGATGGGGAAGGGGTTGCAGAGGAGAGGTTGACGGGTTTATTGAGAAGCGTGATCTAGTGCATCGCCCCGGGACTCTTAGATGTAGTTAGAGAGGCCAGGAAAGGAACGAGGGATGGAGTACAAAAACAAAAAAAATAGGAGTTTGGTGACGGTTTATGGATGGAGGTAGAAGAAGTCTGCATTGGAGGAGAGACAGGAAGTGAGGGTGGTGCAGAAGTGGGAATAAATGTGTAGGTTATCTATTGATGTTTATCTACTGTGTCCTGAGGGCCTGTGCAGTCATAACAGTGATCTAATCTGCACCTCTGGAGAGCACACACACACACACACTCTCTCTCACCCTCTCAGTGCCACTAATCATCCATTTAAACCCTCATCTATCTGCCCTTCATCCCATCCATCCATTCAGCCCCAGATTTCCACTTTTTTAATTTATCGCCCCTTTATACCGCAGAATTCCTACCATCCTTCAATCTGTGCTTCCACCCCTACATCCCGTTGCAATCCAATTGGCCTCATCTCCCTCTTCTCTGCCCTCCACTCCCCTCCTCCGATGCCCATTTACCTTCTGCTGCTTTAGGGTTCAATGGACTTTTAAAGGCAAGAACCGATGCCAAGTATTTTAGACTGAAGCTGCTGACTGCTGATATTTTGTGCTGATATTCACTATCTGTCAAATTGGACAATTTCATGGCAGGAAATAAGTATAATACTCAAAAGATTACGCAGGTGACAGGTTAGAGGTTTGCGGATGGGCATGCATTGTTGTCTGGCATGTTGTCTATTATGATACTACCACTAGGGGGCACTAAAGATGAACATTTTCGGAGACGTTATGATAAAATGTGTAGCTGCATCTCACAATTATTTCCTTATCAATTCATTTTTTTAAATTAATTATTTTATCTATAAAAATATTCTAGTGTTAGATATTAGATATTCGGTTAGCTAACGACGAAGAAAAGTGTGTAATAAGTTTTAGCAGTTGAGAAGTTGCAGTCAGCAAATGTTTTTGGTACAGCAGGATACTTGTGTAGCGTTAGGAAGGGCTCTTTTAAAAGCCAGTGTGTACAGGAGGAATGATTTTAGCGAGAGCTGTTTGGGTATTCATACAGCATGGGCCAGTGTTGGCTTGTTGGAGGTTCATTTGGAAGTCTCTTTAAGGGCCTGCATGGCTCCCATCTTGACAGGTGGTATGATGTTGACTTTATATGGACATATGTATGCACCCTATATGTCTCGTGTGTATCACATGACAGGTGATAGTGAGACAGTAAAGTGTGTGTGTGTGTGTGGGAAATGTGAGAGTACGTATGTAATGAGACCATCCCTGCTGCAGGGGGAAATTGTGTAAGAGTGTGGGGCAGAAAGAGCATTAAAAAAGTGATTTTTTTTAACATTAGACACTCTCCTCCCTTGCAATCACCTCGGGGGGAGATTGTAGCGCTTTCCCCATCTTTAGATGAAGTCTCGAGTAAACAGGCAGCCATAATAGATCAGTAGAGCATGCAGAAACCAATACCGTATCCTCTTTTCACCTTCTTTTTCCTACTCTCTACGTATTCAGACCTAGCATGGCTAAACTGCGCCGGAGGATTGAGTTCGGCAATTTGTGATTTTTCTTTGTAAAAGTGTTTGTGCAGGTTTCAGCTGTATCGAACGTGTGTCAGTGCAGCCCGTTGCCCCTGGCGAATTGGCATAGGTGGGCATGTCAGCCGTTTGCATAATGCAGCGTTTGACAGAGGTCAGAGCCTTGCATTACAATAATGGCCTGCCAAAACCGGCGTCTGCTTCTCGCTCCCCTGAGCAGCCGAGTCTCTTTTCAGAGAAGTGAGAAAACTGAGTGATTCTCCTCCTTTAAACGCCACCGCTTAGGTGAGGGCACTGTAATTTGCCACTGAGAAGCTGAAACATGAGGTGCCTTTTGAGCTATTGATTCTTGTTGGCCTAAGCCTTTTCAGCAGCGACAGGAAACAAGAGGATGACAAAAAAGCGAGTGAGAAGCTATTCCTGCGGATGAAACACAAACATCTGGTGCATTTTAGGGCTTTAGCTTCCCTCGGATAAATGTTCTAATGCTTGTGTGTGCATGGGTGTGTGCACAGAGCATGCCTGTGAGCGTATCTGCTTATCCGTGCATGCTTGTACATCCAACAGTGGCTTGCTATATTCTGTAATAACCCGCCACAAGGCAAGCAGAGTGGAGAATGGCCTCTCAACCCCTATAGGAGGTGAAGAAGGCAGGCAGGCGATACTGGAGCTAACGTGGCTTCATTTCTCCAAGCTGCATCTGCTCAAATGGGCTGGATGTTCTTTGGCAGAGGGGAAAAAACTGAAGGCACCACTGGAAAGACATTAACACGAGAGGGAAAGAACCTTAAAGGAGCGTATGTGGCAATCTCCACTGTTTGGCTCATTTCCCTCAGCACAGATCTATTTTACAATGTCCCAGGCCATTTCCCACTCAGGATGCTTAGCTCGTGTGATCCCTCTCAGTGTTTATATGTGTGTGTGATCAAGGCCCCCCTTAAGTCAGCCTAATTTGTATAATTGAAAACAGTCATCTGATGTGCCGTTCAAAGGTAGATTGTAGTGGCTCCAAGATGTCACTCGCTGATACATGAATTAACACCTCAGGTAGCTTCGTTTGGCCCGAGTGTCGAGTCAGTGCAGCTATAAAGCATCGCCCTCCCCAGCGGAGTCCTTGTGAGTTGGTCTTTATAACTGTTCAGGTGGTGAGTCCTACTTTTTTTTTAGGTTAAAGTATTTCATGCTCAGATAGTTCTGCACCACATGAGACCCTTTAAAAGAAACTTATTGGATGAAATGAAAGTAAAAACAGTGCTGTTTCATTTGTCATTTGATTTATTTGCAGGTATATTTTGAAGGTAGCCTCCTGACTGATTTCCACCCGACTGCAGGGAAAATAAATATATATATTTTTTAAAACTCACCTTATCCAGCGGCGTGCTACCAGCACCTTATAAGAGCACCAAAACTATGTTTCAAATAAAATCTGAAATGTAATTTTTGTTTTCACATATTATTGCATCAGTTTGATGGAGTAATCTGTCAGACGAATTGAAGACACAGAGGCAGTAACACTGTGGTCCTGTTTGAGTGATTGAGCAAAATGCTAAACCTTACTATGGTGGAGGGTCGGATTTCCCCTCCGGAGCCACCGATGCTAAAAATGTCTGAACTTGTTCTGAAACGCTCCAGATAAAAACTTCTGAAACTGCAGCGACAGCAGAGTTTATTAGAGGTAATTTTCCAAGTGTTGTGATCATTTACACCTATTAGTCTTGATAATTATTCAGTCTTTTATTAAGGGAAACATCTCGAAATAGAAAAGAAGTGTTTTTGTTTAATTCAATTCCGTCTTTATGGCGTTATGATGCCAATATAGTAATAAAAAAAAACGTGATTTTGCACTGCATTTCCAGCACATTGCACGGTAGCATGCTGCCATCGGCGTGTATAAATGCAGCATTCACCGTTCATCATATGATCATTACACGATCGTTATCCACAATCGTAAAATCTCTCCCGCAGAAGGAATCTGCAAGGTGAAGAAAATAAAGAAATACTACAAATATTTGTTGTAATAACCTTAAAAATGTGTTTACATTAACTGGACTACTTCGGTAACTCAAGTCTTGGTCTTATTTAGAAATGTTTCAGCTCGTAACGGAAAGTAAAAACCCCAATATGCAATAATAATAATATACAGTGAAATGTGCCATATATGTTTAAATCTATATGATCCAGCATTTGTTAATACACCAGAAGAAGAAGAAAAAAACACGCCAAGAAGGTTTGAAACTGACTTTATCAAGTAACCGTTACAGACAGATTACACATGAATCACCATCTGGAGGATTTATAAACCATAAATCCAAGGCTATTTGAAAAATGCCCAAGCCTTTGTATATACAGTGTGTGTGTTTGTGTGTTTGTGTGTGGGTACGTGGCCTCTGGGCACATTGTGATGCCGTTTTGGATAGCTGCCCTCATTCTGATGTCCCTATCGACTCCCTGGCCTACATGGGCGAGTACAGGCCTGTTTTCCACTGCAGGTCGATACAGACGCAGTGCTGAGGGGACAGCCCGAGGCTTACACACAAAACGAACGCACACTCACAAGCTTGCACTTAAACACTTACAAGCGTAGAAACACAATAGTGTCCCCCATGGTTCAAGCATCGTCCTGGAAACACCAGCAGAGCAGACGAGGGATTAATCTGTCCGGGAGGGTGTGTTATTCTGTCTTCTGATGGGATTTCCAGATTAGTGTGTTTTAATCCAGATGTGTGATACTGTTATTTATCAGGAGTCCGCTGCTGTGAGTTTGTAGGCTGGATAATTTAGACTCTTGGACATATTTTATTTATAGTATACGTGCCTGTAAAAAGCAGCATTTGAAGCAATACTTCACTGAAAATTGTATCTTTAGAGCATCAAATTATTAAAGAGACACTGGCTGAAAGGTTTTGAGGGCACTTAACATGTTTGTAGTTCATTCATGAAGAATGGCAGCTGTGCTCAGCTTAGATTGACAGCAAAATGTCAATGGTGACCTTGAGTGTGGATGAAAATAAAGTACCAGACCTGATTTCCATGTTGGAACCAGCCTGGTTCAGACTTCACAGGTTTTCATATTTCTAAACCTAAGATGAGATAAACCAGACGACATCACTATAACATCATCACGGGTTATTTCCTCAGACTTTATAAAGCCACAGAGTAACAGGAAGTGATTATATGATACTTACTTTAACTGTATTGACATTCACAATCCATTTTCCTCAAAGCTGCTGAGGAAACACTCGCTTTCAGCCTGATGAAGATTAAAACTCTTCTTCTTCTTCTTCTTCGTCTTCTTTTCCCTGCGTTTGTTTCATCTCCACGCTCAGTCCTCTCTCCTTCCTTTCTTTCTCTCTCTTCACCCTAACAGCCAGAGCAGTTATTACTACTTAAAGTACTGCACTTGCTGACAGGGAGGTTTGATGTGTGTACTGTATATATATATATGTGTGTCTGTGTGTGTGCGTGTGTGTGTGTGCTGTAAAACACTGGTCTGATGGCTCCCGAGGGTATTTCAGAAGCTGCAGTCGCTTCTCTAAAGTTCAAGCAATTACATTTTCCAACCGGGTGCCATTTGCCAAACTGTGTGTGTGTGTGTGTGTGTGTGTGTGTGTGTGTGTGTGTGTGTGTATGGGCATCTGTGTTTGTTTATTAGGTGTTTGTCTTTCTGTTTTAAGTCACATACTGTACCTTGTAGGTAAAAAGTCTCAGTCAAGTACAGAAAGCTGCTGAAGAAGTAACTTCTGTTTTTTTTCTCAATTGCAAATTAAATAAATATGCAAACGCACTCTGACTGAGGTTATATCATCACTCTGCTCAAATGCATTTGTTCAGATCTATTACACATTATTATGGTGGGTGGACTGTTGAGTAAACAGTACCACAAGGGCTGTGAGTAATGATTATTTCCATTGTGGATTCAACTTTTAATGACTTTTGTTTTTTTTATTAACTGATTAATCATTTAATCTAGAAAATGTCAAAATTTAATCAGAAAATGTCCATCACAAGTTCCCCAAAGGCCAATGTGACGTCTTCAAGTTGGTTGTTTGTGTCTGACTAGAAGTCTCAATAAAATAAGAGAGCTGCAAAGCTGCAACCATCAAATGTTTGGCATCAATTAATCAATTATAACAATAAAATAAATCAAGTTGATAAAGTTGTTTTGTGCAGACTGAAGATATGTGGCTGATATTTGGCAGTTCAGCAGATTGAGCTCTATCTAAAACGAGTACATTCTGCAGTAACACAGTACCGGGTCAGTGTGCTGCTGGTAGTCATGTGTTTGCAGTAGATGTGGACATGACAGGAATGTGTCTCAGCAGCAGGTTTTGTTGTCAGGCTGGTGTAGAGTTACAGGCTAGGATTGCACCAGTATGTCAAAGGTCAACGCAGATAACTTTGGAGTGAAGCTGCCAAAAGCCAATATTTTCACTTTATGTCACTGTTAATAATAATCTGCGAAAAATAAACAGCATTTGAGATGGACGGCTTGTAGCGTGAAGATCGTGCTACGATGAAACTGGAATCAAGACTTTAGGAAACGAGTGAAAAATACCAAAACATCTCAATTTTCTGTCTTCAGTGACGAACCCACAGAGTTGGTAGCGACCAAAGCAGAGCTAAAAGACAGTTGGATTGATATTCATGTTACAGTGTCTGTTGGATGCCCTAAACTAAGCTAAGCTAAGATAAGCTAATCACGTCCCTGATTTGTCTCTGCACGGGACACACCCAGATGAAACTTGATATCGATTTTTCTTTTTTCTGTGTGAATTTCACAAACTGTTATTTTTGTTCCTGTCAGACGTTGTTTCTGTTTTTTTGCTAGTTAGCGCTCAGACTGGAGTCCGTGTTTGCGGGGATGCTCCGGTTGAGCTGACTAGTGGTTTGGGACATACAGAGCTGGATCAGCGGCGGCTGTTAAGTTTGAGAGTCGGTGTGTGTATGTCTGTGTGTGTGTGTGTGTGTGTGTCAGTGAGCAGAATGGGCTGCCAGATCTGCCATGGCTGCCATAGGCCTGACAGGATGACAGCTGTCACCAAGGAAATAGAGAGAGGAGGAGGAGGAGGAGAGGAGAGACCCTGCCTCAAGGGAACACACACTCTCTATCAGACAAGGCCTGGAAGTTGTGTGTGTGTGTGTGTGTGTGTGCAGCCATGTTTATTTGTGAGCCAAAGAATCATTGCAATGCGAGTATAATTGGTTTGTGTTTCAGTAATGTACACACTTATCTTCACATCAGCAATTACAGTATGTGTATTGAAAAGGAACAAAGGGACAGTGTTGGTATGTGTTTACAAGGTGTGTGTGTGTGTGTGTGTGTGTGTGTGTGTGTGTGTGTGTGTGCGCGCTTCCCCTGTGTAAGTGTTAGTGTGTGTTCTGTGTATTGAGTCTGAGCTGCTTCATTAGTTTATATTGTAAAATCAATGTTGCCCATTGTAGTACGAAATGCCTCACTTCTTGTACTTGGCGATGCACTCGTGTCTGTGTGTGTGTGTGTGTGTGTGTGTGTGTGTGTGTGTGTGTGTGTGTGTGTGCCCAGTAATAGTGACCCCGGGGAGAAAGTCTGACTCGGGGTGGGGGCAGGGGCGAGGAGCCCCCTAAGTGACCTGGAAAGCAGACCCATCCATCAACTCTTTCTCCTCTCAGTCCTTTCGTTCCCTCTCAGTTGTCTTTTTTTCTTTCCTCTATAGGACTATTACAGCAATCACTGCTCTTAAAGCTGCAGCCAGGACCTCTGTGTCTTCAAGTCTGTGTGTGTGTGATCGAGCAAGTGTGTGTTTGTGGGCATTTCTGGGATGCCCAACCCAACCCGCCTCGTCAGGTTATGTGTATTTAACCCGGGCTAGCTGGCCCTGTTAAGCCTAATGGTGTCAGTAAGATGGAGAGGAGAGTGAGGCGGAGGGAAACGGGAGAGGACAGGAGACTAAAGAGTGAAGACAGGCATGAATGGATGTAAAGGGAGGGATGTGGAGAGGAGACAGATTTACTGTTAGGTAAACTCACCTGAACTCACTTAGTTTTTTATGTGTCTATGCTCTGAAATTCACGCGGCTAAAAGAACAGTTTCACAATTCATCATCAATTACTAGAACCGATCCCATATTTTCACTTACAGAACCAGTTCTTACAGGAAAAGAGAGGAGAGCTGCAATGATTGGTCGATTAAGTCATCAGGAGCCAACTATTACATTAATTCTGATAATTGATAATCACTGTCCAAACTCTCAGATTTCAGCTTCTCACATTTGAATATTTTCTGGTATCTATAAATAATTATTAATAGCTAGTTTAGCAACGATTAGTTGATTGTTTCAGTAGATTGGTCAATCAATAGATCAATAGATCACTATCAACTAATCAATTGATTATTTTGTTTGATTAATCATTTTAACTTGCAGCATAACTTTTCTAAATAGTAAAAAAAAATGATCCCAAATATTCTATTTATATTTATTTACTGCTTCGTAAATTGCTGTTGATTAATTTTCCATTAATTGATTAACACTAATCGACCTCGGCGTGTATAGTGTACAGCTCACCTCGTGTTTATGAACACGCGGCGAACAAACCGCCAGACAGACAGTGTTTCATCATTTCATCGAAGAGACAAAATGAATAATGGAAGGACTCCCGGGACACTGTGAGAGCAGCTGGGCTGATTTTACCGGGATATGAGGACGTTTTCTCATTCACAGCTGGAAGTCATACATTCATACAAAAACTCATTTTGGTGGGATACCTGAAGCAAAAACTCTTTGAGCTCAGGTATCGACTCGCTAATTTAACACCAGCGGAACGTCACATTACACATCACATTCATTTAAATCTTGACGCTTGGATTTGCAGCTTTAGGGGGGGGGGAGATAGTTGACTGATGTTGAAGATATTCAATTTATTGTCCAAAAATCACTGGAATACCAACGTGTAAATTATGTATATATCGCCATATGAGACACGACCTGATATTCTGTCTTCATTTGGACAAATCTGACCTGCGACTGTGTTTACGTTCAAGCTGTGTAACAGGTGACTGCAATCATCCCGCAGCTTTACGGCAACGAAATGAAGAAGGATCAGCAACGTAACAGATTTGATACTGTGCATTATCGCGTGTGACAAATGTTTGTTTGTTTGGTGAAATAATGAATGTCTGCAACCTCCAGCCTTCCTCACATACGACGAAATAGTGAGAAAAGAGAAAACGTAAATCATGGTCAGGTGTCACTCTGCACTATTTTGCAGCTATGCTGAGGAGAAAATGGGTCTAATTTTCTTTTTGAGCTACTCTAATCTTGTCAATTATTGATATACATATTGATATTGGTCAATTTATTGTTTTCCACCTCTAATATGCATTTGGATTGATTAACTGAGAAATGTCTTATACATGGACTCTCATCATTCTAGTCAGTTCAGTTTAGATATGTCTAATAAAGCCTTTCATAACCCACATCTATCCAGTTCTATTGTGAACAGGTGAGCTGAGGTCAAATAATGTGAGCTGCCCTGTTACATCCAGGAAGGTGGGTGTGAGGCTCCACCATGAGGGGGGGGGGTTAAAAAGAGATGATTAATCAGGGCGGCTTGCAGTGTGTGGGTGTCGCTGCGTGTGTGTGTGTGTGTGTGTGTGTGTGTGTGTGTGAACAGGGTGAATGGGGGTCTGGCATCCAAGCGGCAAGGTAATGAGTGGAGCCAAAGTAGTGCGGACCTCTAGCCTCTGCAGTGGAGAGGAGGGGGTCATGAGTGGAATACAGAGATGCTGTTTCTCCTGCTGATGGCTCTGTTGGTTATGGATGAAACAGCCCCAGCACAGCAGTGCACTGTGGTAAACTGGCTTCATGTCTCTCATCAGCATCCAGGATGTTGCCTTGATTTCATGTGTTATAAGTCACATGCTTGTTTACGTGCTTTTTTTTTTTTTTTGATGATCTATGACACAAAAACACACGAATAAATATTCAAAAAAAATCCTATAAATAAACATGAAATCACACCTCATGGATTGTTGGATGATTGCTGAACACCTTTTCATTTTTATGAATAGAAAACAGTATAAATTTACAGCGGATCGCCATATAAACCTCCTGAAACCACTTCCTTAGCGCTAGCTCGAGTCAAATCCTCCGTTTATTAACCAAATGATGCTATACTACTGATGCAATGGTGCCTTTATCAGCCTAAAAACTCTCATTTCTCTTGTGTTTTGTGTATTTTCATCAATATATATATATATATATATATATATATATATGCTTCACGTTGTTTCTTATCAGCCCATAGAGTCAATAAATCCAGATATTAGTTGCGATTGCAGCGTATTTTTTCTTCAACAACCTGCTAATGTGTATATATATATATACAGGTAGATCCATAGGAAATGTCAGTGTATGCGTGTGGTTTGACTTTGTGAAATAAGTAGCTGTATATGGCTCATATATGTCGGTGGATTTATGTGAGGAAGACGTGTAATGGCAGCGGATCAAACAGTCAAAGACGAGGTATGATGATTTAAGACTGAAGTTGGAGGAAATGTTGCAAAGGAAAGAGTGGCTTTTTTTTTTTTTTAAAGGAGCCTGCGAGACGCAGATGAAGCTGGAGAACAGGTCAACCCAGGCAATTACTCGCTATTCAAAACAGCGAGGGTCACGCAGGAAATTTGAGTTCACGTAAGCGGGAGCTCCAAAGAAATCCAATGCGAGGAGCGAACGCAGTGTTATTAACTCCCCCTGCCTGTTCTGAGCTGTTCCCACTTGACATTAGCAGGAGAAAATGACATGCTTTTAACAGTGGCTGCTCATATAAGAGGGTTACCTCTGTCATTTAGAGGCAAGAGCTGGTGGGAGCTGACAGGAGCCTCGGTTCTCGACAATAACCTGGTTTAGAAGACGGAAAGGAAGATGGCGTGAGTGGAGGAAGAGAGGACGAGGTGATGCTTTGGCCGTCTTCCGTTGAAAGAAAGGAGATGTGACACAGATTTTAAAAAGAGCAGACTGACTTTCTTTTGTCGTGGAGCCTGTAGTTCCTATAAATAACCTCAACTTAACCCCAACCTCTCCATCTTGTCAGAATGTCCATTGACTAGTTAATTGATTCCTATGAGCTTTTGTTAATGGTAATTGTTACCTGAATTGCTGTTGAGTGTTTTGTCAGCCACAAAATGCCAGGCGAAGGTAGCTGTTTGAACTGCATTACCCAGAAATCCTGGTAAATGTCACAGTGAGTATGTTGCCTGCAACTCTGTATAGAAAAAAAAACTATTTTGAATCCATTTCTAATGAAGGAACAGTTTGGATGTTGCATCAGGGTGTCATCTTTTGGGTTGGGTTTCCTACTAGTGAGCTTACTGACACCAGCGTAGGTTAAATTTTAAAAGGTTTAAACCCTGAGTTCAGATCGCCTCTTTGAGGATGAACCTCACTCGGGTTTCCTTCATTTCTGCCTCCTTTTGTTCCCCTACAAGTCTGGATGTCGAAGAACACACCACTTCAATCAATCCCAGCCCTAATTAGGCCTCTGCCTCACCTCGCCCGGCGTAATGATGGCGCGGCCACATAAAAAGCTTCCTTCGGTTGTTTTCCTTCCACTTCAAAAGCCGTCTCCCCGCAGACCACCCCTCCATGGTTTAGCAGCAGGTCTTTAGGTTTGTTTGTCTTCTGTTTTGTTTAGTCATTAAAGTTGTCACACTCGGTTTGGATCAAAGCAGCTTCAGGAGCGGCACAAATTAACGTCCTAAATATTAGCGGTGACACCTCGTTAATGGGATGCAACGTGTCAGAGGGAAGCTAACGCGAGGTGGGGAGGTGGGGTTGTCCGGCGTGCGGCTGTATATGTCTTTGCACGTGGAGCCCTGGCGGCGGCGTTTACATTATGTCGAGTTGTGGGTTTTCCAGTCTGCAGAGAGTCAGCGATGTGCAGTTGGCAGCGGTGGTTGTAATTAAGAGTGCTGGCTGGGTGCAAGACGTTTTGCGGGTTGTCAGGCGGTGGGTGTGGTGGTGAAATGTGATTGACGGTGAGTGGGCACAGCGGTGGGCATTGTGGCGGCTGTGGTTGGCTGAGATTGGCAGGCAGCTCTGTGTAAGTGCTTGTCTGATTGGCAGACATTATAGCATTTTGTGGTTCTCTGGGGCGCTTTCACACAACTGTGTGTGTGTGTGTGTGTGTGTGTGTCGCCACTATGATCCCTCTGAGGCAGGTGGTTTCCTCTCAAAAATCTTTGGCCGGATGTTTCTGACACACTTACACACTGATGGATTGACGGTGGTGTTTACCTACTCACGAGTGTGTTTAAACTGAGTCTGGGCCAAAAACCAACTCACAAATCATCCCTCGGTGTGAACAGTTAGGGAGCAAACACACCGCAGACGAGAGCTGAAGAGACACACACTAATGAGAAAAGTTCGAGGTCTTTATTTTAATGAGAAGGCCGCGGCTCTGTGTCACCTCTGCTGGTAAACAACAGCTCACTGAACTCTCTGTTTGTGTGTGTGTGTGTGAGTTAACTTTATGCTGAGAGCTTGTTTTGCATCCCACATTTACCTGGCTCGGGGCGCTTGTTAGTACTATTGTCAAAATCCTTCAACACACACACACACACACACACACACACATGGACACTCAGAGCCAAATCAAATCTCATGCTGGCCAGACGTTAAAGGCTTTTAATGCTGCTGTCATTGACTAGTCTCTACACACACACACACACACGGTAGCACAATACTGTCTTACAACAAATACCTAAATGTATAGAGCTTGGAGAAGTGTGTGTGTGTGTGTGTATGAAATGAAGACAGAAGGAGAGCGGTGACACTGCAGTTAGCATTAGCCTCCTCTGCCATTCCAACAGCATGGCTGTCAGCCTGTGCTTAGCTTAGCGTCTTCATCTGCAGAGGATTAGCATGCAGCAGTAGCTGAGCCTCCCTCTCTGATTATGCGTGATGCATTTGATGCCTCCACAGGGGGAAGGAAAGGCGGCGCACACACTCCACGCCGCTCGCCGTATCAGCTCATTGTATTAAGCGGTGTGTGTGTGTGTGTGTGTGTGTGTGTGTGTGTGTGTGCGCGGGGTGTTAAGCAGATGTTTAGTGAATGCGGCTCAGGCGAGAGCAGGCTCGTTTTGAACAGCCTACACAAGTCACAGAGGAGCATGTCCACTTTTAGCTTTGTATTATTGCATAGAGCTCTATCTTAACAAACAGAGATGTATCTGAACTGTATTACAGCACCAGTTCAGTAGTTTTCAATCTTTTATGTGAAAGCAGGCATTATTCTGGCAGTAAACACTATAAATCAATAACCACAAAATATCTCCATGTTTTTTCATAGGGGTTTTAACACAGCAGCAGGAGAGCCTGTAGCACAGACCTCATAGTATGATGCTTGTGAGTGTGCTCTTATGGAAATGGGCGTTTTGTCTGTCTCTGGCCTCCGGGGAGCATCAGAGGTATCCCAAAAAATCTCTACAAACTTTTTTTAGGAAGAGAGTGCGATGCAACAAGTCCCCCGGGGACTCATTAGAGAAAATGCTGCTCTAAGAAATAAAACTAAACCACACATACAAGCCCGATGTAGACAGGAAATTAGGATTTTTCTTTGTCTCACATGGTTCAATCACATAATCCACAACAGCAGATAGTCAGGAAGTCAACATGTGGGACATATTGAGTCCAAACATCATCATTAATGCAGAGCACAGATCAACTACATGGTGGTGTTCCTACTTTGTTTGGATATTTTTACAATACTGACATCAATACAAGTAACGGGAATGGTGAGAAATCCTCAGTCTAGCATTCAGAGTAGCTGCAGCAGCCTACACGTGGATTTTTTTCACCAAATTTCCCATCATCCTTCTCTCTTTTTCCATTACGCCTGCAGAGAGCTATAAGATCAGGCTTGTAAAACTTTGTCGTCTGTGTTTCTGTGATTTGAATGAGGTTTCAGCATACGGTTTGAATCAGGGACTGTTTTTGTTTTTCTTTGGATCATCAGTATTTAGTGGGCAGGCCTGTGAGGAACCATAAAAAAGGAAACACATTTTAGGAGAACATTCGGGAACAAAGACCCATCTGAAATCAACGCTCTGCATCTGATAATTTATCTCCCGTCCGTCGCTGCTCTGCTTGAAATGTAAACAGTATAAACAGGTTTCACAGTTTTTGTGACGAATGATATTATTGGATATGAACGATGTGAATCTCCAGAGAGGAGAGTGGGACGAACAGCAGGGAGACAGAAAGAGGAAAAGAAAGGAGGTGGGTGGTAGATGGTTACTGCAGCACCCTTGGGTGGCGTTTGCTGTCTTTATGTGTGTGTGTACGTGTGTGTGTGTGTGTGTGCAGATACTGCAGATGAGTAATGGCCTCTGACGTGCATGTCTCTCTTGTCTCGTCCTCCATCCGTTTCATCATTGCATGCCATCAATCTCCCCATCTCTCAATCTCCCTGTCAGCTCCTTCTGTTCCCCTTCTCTTTTTCTATCCTCCTCTCTTCTTTTTTTTCCCGCCCTCCCCGCCTCCCTTTCTTCTTTCGCTCAGGCAGGTTTTCTCTACATTGTCTGCAAAGTCCTCAGGGTGTTTAACTCCTCGCCAACACTTCCTCTTCCTCCTCTCCTTTATGCTGAAGCATTGCTCTGTTTCTCACCTGAGCCCCAGTTTAATTTCAGCGTGAGAGCGGCACTCATGCACTCGTGCACACACGCTCAATCATTCACTCACCTAACACACGCTCACACACACACCAAGCATGCACACACACACACACACACACTCAAAAGGAGCTGTCAAGAGTAATGGTGTTTAGTGTAATTCACTGTACCGCCGTTGTAGCCTCTGCTTTCTCAATAGGAATCATTATAGAGATTACATAATGGGGGTAATTTTTCTTCTGCCGTATACAGCGCTGTGATGGCTGTACAAAGTGTTTTGGAGGCAGGAGAAACCCTGTTAGCTGTTGCTGAGAAGTAAATGGGTCCGGTGTAGCCTGGCTAAATCAGCGCCCCGTTAGCCTCCCTCCCCTCCCCTCCCCTCTCTTCAAATCTATCCCTATTACTCTTAACAAACCAGAATGGATCCCGGTTATTGATCTGTTGGTGGGGAATGCTCTCTTTGTTGAAACACACACACACACTGGAAGTGCTCACGCGAGGCGAGGCTAAAATTCTTGCACTCATGCAGAAAATGGGAAATCTGGACACCATTACTCCTGTATGGCAGCATGTGTTTCCTGTGTCTTATCACCCCTGAATGCAGTTTATATGATGTGATATCAGGACATAATGCTGCTTTAAAGGCCCTGTAAAAAATGTTCTTAAAGGAATACTACGCTGAAAACATGTTTAATACTCGCATGTTGTGGCTCTGAAAAGTTTGAAGCGTGTTCCTTTATGGAGGATGGCAGCTGGTAGTCGATTCACAGCAGCTACAGTGGCAACAGTTGCATCACAAAAAAATAAGGTATCAAAGCATCTGGAAAAAGTACAAGAACCAAATAGGGAATCAGCTGTTAATAAAATATTAACAGTAAACGTCTCCAGAAAGGAAAAAGTCTGTAGTAAGAGAGGCAGAAACTCCAATTTGTCCTCCGTCAGTAACCTCGTAATTCCAAGCAACCACAAGATAAACCGTGTTTTGACTCTGAGCATTGTTGCCATGTGTAACGGCGCCAAAAGCTTCGATACTGTCAGGATAATGAGTCTGTTTTCCTAAAAAGTTAGATACTTGACAGATGAGTATTTCCCAACGCGGCTGTTGCTGCTTTTAACCATTACATGTATGATCTGTGGCCAAATCCTACGAGTTCATAGTCAAACAATATAAACCAAAAAAGTCAATCACATCAAAACTTTGGAGTACAGCCTGATCGGATCGTATATCTGATCCATCAGGTTTACTGTGCAGTATATTCAGGGGAAGAAAGGCAACAATATTGAACATTAATGTGTTTTTATGTCCCGGTAAAGTCCAAAACTGATATAAAGCCAGATTTTCCCCCTATCAGCAGCTAGAAGCGTGTTTGCTTTTTGCAAAATGCAGCTATTAAATAACTATTAGAGTCTTTTCACAGTCGGCTGGGACGTCTTCAGATGTGCTCCGGACTTTAGCGAGAATTCAATTTTTATTTTTTTTAAAAAGGTGCAACAAAAGTAATTTGAGGCTTATAACAAATTAATGTGACCACAGAGCGCAGGAAAGTCATAATATCACGTCTGAAATGAGTAATAAATAATGTGTAATGCTGCCAGGTTCTGCTATGATGGAGTAATTGACTCTCCTCTGTGGTGCTCCGAGGTCATTACCTCCCAAGTGATGATTCATGTGTTCTGTAATTGCTCTGACATCATCCATGTTGAATACACACTGTCTCTTTAACACACACACACACACAGTTTGCTTGCTCTCTTGGCTCAGCAGCAGATGAAGCTGCCAATATTGTATTTACATTAAGTGTGTGTAATTTGATAAACCCTGAGAAGAAGTTCGCTCTGGCATCAGTACGACCGCACAGGTGTCTAACCTTGACTCTTCACCCAGCATGGCTATTCATAGGCCATTAATTAGAACAGGATCCTGCTAATTAACACACAGGCACATTTGCTTTCTCTCTGGCACACACACTTGCAGACACACACACACTCTTCGTTCACCCCCCTGCAATCCACTCTCTTCACGTTTGAGTTCCGTTTAATGCGCCCTGTTTGATTTGCCCTACTAAAGTAATGAGTTTGGAAAGCAGACAAAAATTCTGAAGTGTGTTTTGGAGGAGCCTCGGGATAATTTGAAGTCCTGGGGTTGGGAGTAGAAGTACGCTCGCTCGCTTACACCCACATCGGCACGCACACAAAGCGCCGGAAACGCACACTCGCAAAAACACAACTGTGTAGTGTTGTTTGTCTAGTGTATTATGAGTGTATTTTCACAGCGGAGTAAAGAGGTTTTTACGCATTTTAAATGTTCTTCAGAGGAGACAAGCAAAACAAAATCAGAGAGAAATAACTGTCTTTACTCCCGCTAGTCTAAAAAAAAAAAAAAAAACGTAGTATTTTTTATTATTCCAGGATTTTATCAGGTTAACAGTTGAGACTTTCAAGGCTGAATTCAAGTCAAAACTTAAATCTGGATCCAGTTTCATGATTTGTCCAGTATGTGCTTTAAGTGTGACAGATTTTTAGATAAAGATTTAACCTGTAAACAAGGTATTCAGAGTAGATTAAACAGCTGTTAAACAGGTTAAAGCAGCTTATTCAGAGCAGGTTAAAAAAGATAAGGACGGCTTCTTCACAATTAGGAGATAAAGAAGGCTGCAGTAGATTAGGCCTCATAAAACAGAACGGCATCTATGCAGCGCAGCCAGATCTTATTGTCTAAACTGTGACGTTCACAAGTAGTACCGCAAGCATATTTACATCTTGTCCTCGTGCCAAACAAATTTTCCAGTTACATTACAAGCACTTAAGAGCTGGATCAGAGCCGCTGCACGCTTTCCCCATGCGTGGTTAACATGGAAACACACAACCTTGCATGCTGCAAGATATAGCGGCAACTCCAAACTGTCCCATCGGAGAAAAAAAGTCACGAAATGCAAAATCTTAAACATGAGAAGATGCAGACGAGCCCTCTTCTTCTTCCTCAACATTCAACCCTCATCCCGAACCAATACGACGGTTGTGCCTCTGTTAGGCTGCAGGAAGAAAGAAAGAGAGAGAGAGACAAACAAGGATAAAGTGAAAATATGTAGATGATGGGCGAGGGCTGAGCAGCAGGGTAGGAGAGGCTGAGAGCGCTGGAGAGACAGAGATGGTTCATTAAACATTTAGAGGGACGGAGAGCAGACAGGCCTCTCCATTTCTCTCCTCTTACCGTTCAGGAGAGAGGAGATTGAATGTAGGGCTGCCTGGCTGTGCACCGAAATACACCACTGTTAATGCATTGTGTGTTCATGTGTGTGTGTGTGTGCACTGAAAACCCCTGTTTGTCCCCACAGGTCTAAATAATGGCATGGAAATGTAACAGCATGACCCTAAATATAGCAACCGCGGTCATGCTGTAACGCCGCACTTAATCCCTTATATCACAACATATACTCATGCAAAGATAAACAGAGTAATGCTATTCCAAGGTTAGCCAAATGAATTACGTGTTATTTGAGCTCACCCGCAGTGTATCAGCCTCTTCATATAAACTGGAGTGTATTTACCCTTGTACACACCTCTGTGTATTGTCCCATTTAGCACAGTTCCCACTCATGCATCCTAATGGCCCCAGAGAGCCAGGGAGTCTCTGCTGTCTGTTATTAGTGAGCAGCACAGATCAATGGGCTCTGGGACTGCAGCACTACCCTGTTAGCGTGTCCCCCATTCAGACCCGCTGAGCCGTGCCTAACGCCACAGCTAAAGTGTTTGCTAGTATAAAGTCTCCGAAGTGGGGAGGTGCACCTGTACCCGGCCTGCCTCTACAGAGGTAAAGCTTGAGCTCTAAAGCCAGTGAGAAGTAAGAAGAGATGTGAAGTTATACAAATGGGCTAAGTGGGTTTTATAGGCTTTAAATGGTCGATTCACACTATTTACAAATATGAAATCTCTAGTCATATCTAGCAGAATAGTTCAATACAGCATTGATTATGTATGGGAAGGCAGCTGAATCGACTGAATAGAGCATTTTGTCTGAATTCCTCACAGATATGCACTAAAAGCATTTTATTATTATGATTAGGAGTGTAATTATGTGGTAAAATGGTATTATCATCATTCCCACAGTTCGAGTGTCTCTTGACGGTGTAACTGCTGTTCGGTTAGACCGTCTGCAGCTCAGACAACAATACACTTCTGAGAAAAATCCAATGCTGACTTACATCCAAAGAAAAAGAGGAAAAAAGACACAGATGTAAAGATACAGCAGAAAATATCAGCCAGAGCAAATCTAAAATATGCCTCTTTTGACCCTTTTAAAAGCCCAATATCGCGATTTGATGGTGTTGCATCCGGGATCTTACACACTGAACCGTATGCACACACACACACACACGTGCATAATCCCACTCCATATGCACATGTCAGCATATGGCTCCCTCCTCAGAGAGACTGTTGAACAGACTGATCCAGGTTTGATTTTGCTCTGGAGGTCCTGACCTGGAGACGGATGGCAGAAAGGAAAAAGAAAAGGGAAGAAAACAGCTTTCTCTTCAGACAGCTGTCAGCCGGGACTCCGTCCTCACATTGACCGGTCTGATGCTGTCGTCTGGCTTCTTACTGTCGGGCTCCTGCTCCCTTCAGCACACAACCACACACACACACGCACACACACACTCTTCAACCGCTCGAGTGTGTGTGTGTGTGACAAAACATACAACCATATTGAGCCATCTGTTCCAGCGCTAATTGGTATGCATGACAATGTTTTTCCGACCCATAAAACCTAATGAAAATGAACACCCCACCCGCCCTAATATCCCTTAATGCTATCACCCGTGTTCTGTCCCCCCCCCTTCCTCGTCTGCCCCCTCCCCTCCTCCTGTACAACATTATAGGCATAATTACACTGTAGTGGGCATTAGCAGCCCTCTTCTAGAGGCTCTTTTAGTCTGGGAGGTAGGTCCAAACACTGGCGGTGTCCTGCCGCTCTCTGTGGAAATCTGTCAGCTTTCTCAGATCCAAAGCATTCCCAACATCCCAATAAACTTGGCCCAGAGTGTGAATTGCTATAATTTTATGGAGTGAAGGCCTTGGAAGTGCAGCGCTTCAATGTGCAAGTGATTTCCTCCTTAATGCTGACGGCACGCTTAAGGAATCAGGCGAGCAGAGAGAGAGAGAGAGAGAGGGAGACAGGAAGAAGGGAGGAAGGGATATAAAAAGGCAGAAGAGTGGGAACATTATGAATGAGTGAATAATTAATTAATTAACCCTCAGTCTTTTAGTGCTGTGAAAGACATAAGTGAGATAATGACTTTATCTAAAATCACTTGTGTGTTGTGTGAGAAGCAAGAGGACTCACTTCCCATGAATCACAGCAGGGAAACTCTGGGATAGATAGAAGAAGTCGGAGTTGCTTGGTGCCGTTGTGTGTGTGTGTGTGTGTGTGACGCTGTACAGGTGGACAAAATGCCCCAGTTGTCTTTTGTATTTAACGGGAGCCTGAGGTCAAACACACAAACACGCTCAGTCGCAACCGCCATGAAATGATCTACGAGGGAAATTACAGAACGAACAAGAGCTTACAGATGTGTCCTCGTAGAGAAAAGTAACTTCTCAGCCTTGGGCTTTTTTTCTTCTCTGACTCCACACACACACACACACACACGATACACACACATAGCGACAAGATACAGGAAGGAGGCAGGGAGTGAAGAAGAGAGGAAGTGTGCTAAAGATTAGACTGGAATTTTGCTGGTGCTGCTAGCTGGATTTGACCAATCTGGTGTTGAAGCTTTAAGATGCTCTAATTCCTTCCTTCTATCACATTCACACACACACACACACACACACACACACACACACACACTCACACACACACACACACACACACACACAAACAGAAAACACTGCCCTCCTGTGCCAGTCCAATAAATAGGTTTCCCCCGGCTGTCTGTCTCCACCATGTTCAACTTCACCTCTTCGCTTTAGCTCCCAGCAACCTCTTCACTACTACCGCCACAACTACTGCTGCCTTCCCTCTGAGGTCGTGTGTGTGTGTGTGTGTGTGTGTGTGTGTGTGTGTGTGTGTGTATGGGGAGCAGTAATGGTGGTTTATTAAAGTGTCATAGGCAGTTTCTGCTTGTCCTCACTGCAGGAACACTCTGAGCGCCCACAGAGAACAACGCACCAATATTTTTTTTTTGTCACATTTAAAAACAGCAGAAGTGCCAAATGCTAATAGAGGTGATATTTAGGCTTCTGTAACCTTTATGCTGCAAACAACGTGGAGGTTTACTCACAATAGACTGTAATTGTGCTGAAGTCAGTTCGACAAATGCACCCGTGTGCAGCCGTGTTGTTGAATCAGTGTGGTTTTGTCGCTGGCATCTGGCCTCTTTTTCTCTCTTCTCTCTCTCTGTTGTTTGTCTTTGTCTCTCTCTCTGCTGCCCTGATTACGCCATTTTCTGTCTCTACCCTGTGGTTTTCTGCTCAGTTGTCCCCTTTAGAGGTGTCACGACCAATGTGCGTGAACACACCGAGGGGATTTATTGTTCAAGCAGAGCCCAGCGGTGGAGGTGTTACATGTTGTACAGGTACACAAAACCGAGGATTGACTGTAAAACACACACACAAATACACAGTCAAAGGACGCTGCAAAGGCCCCGATGATTTATATATATATTTTACCATCATCCAGGGTTGGTGGAACTGAACCGGCACCGTTCTGATACGACCCGACCCGCTCCCCTCCAACCCCCCATGCTCTCTTTCTTCTGTTCATTGGATCGGCATTGTTGGCCCATTTTTGTGGAGAAGCATTAGTCAAATGGGCCATCATCCCCGTCGGCGAGACAGATGATGACTTTTGGCAGAATGCAGCCGCAGCGCAATGCCAGACAATCAGAGCGGTTGCCATTTAATCACACGCTCACACACGGACGTACAGGCACGCACGAAGACTCGCACCGCAAACAAGCTGTTTCTCATTAAGCCCGCAAACATGAGAGATTGAGTGAGAGGAACGGGAGGTGATGAAGTAGGAGAGACAGGAAGTTGAAGGCTTTTTCCAGCAAGAGATAAGCGAGTTGGAAAAGGGAAAGGAAAAAAAAACAGATGACACACCACAAATCTAACAAAGAATCAAGGGTGAAAGTGTGTGTATCTGTCATTCAAAGAGACACCCGCCTACCCAACACCCAGTGCCCACAGCCACGCTCACCCCATGCCCCCTCCAACACAGCTGTTCCCATAGCAACAAGAAACGGGAAGGAGGCAGGGGGTGAAGAAGAGAGGAAGTGTGCTAAAGATTAGGCTGGAATTTTGCTGCTGCTGCCTGGATTTGACCAATCTGGTGTTGAGGCTTTAAGATGCTCTAATTCCTTCCCTTCCTTCTTTCTTTCTATTACGTGCACACACACACACACACACACACACACACACACACACACAGGCTGACGTTAGCTAGAAAGCATAATTTTTCAGGGTCATAATTCGAGGATCTGCATTACTGTAAAAACAGGAGGAAATGTGACGTACTCATGCTTGTTTCTGAGAAATAGAGTTTATTCTGGCACAAAAAAAGAAAAATGTTGAATCCACTCTTCAATAAGAGTCATGATGATATTTTTAGTTTTTATCTTCAGTTTATGGTGTGTGTGTGTGTGTGTGTGTGTGTGTGTGTGTGTGTGTATAGGAGGAGGTGATGCGATGACTCAAATGCAGCTTAGCTTTCTTTTTGTGCAACTTTAATAACTGGCATGCAGAGAGAGAGAGAGAGAGAGAGAGAGAGAGAGAGAGAGAGATAACTGTGGAGTGAGATTTGTACTTGATCTGAAAGAAAACCTCATTCGTCAAAAACAGCCTGTTTCTTTATGAACAGTGAAGCATTTCCAAATGTAGTTAAGGAAAACCTTCAGCTTGAATAGAGATGCAACAGACCGATTTTCAATATAAGAGTACGGGTCCTTCTTCTGAGTTGTTCCTCTGTGCTGTTATTAATATACACTGTAAGGCTCGCTGGATTTTCACTGGAACTAAAATTGTGAAAAGCTTAATAATTTCTTTTTGATCTTTGATCGAAATGACTTTTGTTGTTTTTTTCACTTGTCTGATCTGATTCTCACACAGATTTTCACCTAATTTACAGTCTGTTTACTGCGCAGCACCTCATACAGGTGATACAGATCTGAATCACAATAATAAGTCGACCAATAAAAGCGCTTAATAGCTTAATGATAAAGTACATCATGTGACGTTTGGCCTAATAAAACAGCCAATTTATGAAGCTAAAGCTCATCTATTAAACAGCTTCTGCGATCGCTGAGTTAAAAAGCATTTAAGCAGCGAGCATTTCATAATGTCATTAATTTTCCGAATAATTCAAGTATCCATATTAAGAGAGCTTTATTTCACTACATGAACATGCAGCATCTATCTAACAAGGCAGCTTTGTATCTGAGGAAACACTGTTTGCTCCTCCAGTTGTTTCATACACGCAGGAAAATATGAGACATGAGAAACGGGTAAAATGAAACCCGCTTCATTTGTATTTATGAGTGTCGTGCATCAGTGTGTTTTCCTCACACTGTGTGTATATTTATATATGTGTGTGTTATTTCCAGCATGTAAGTGGGTGTGTGTCTCCTCTCATTAGCGGGGGGGGGGCGACGTGCGGTAGCTCGTTAGCACAGAGCTAGCTGAGCGTCGGGGCACCGGTGCAGCTTCATTAGCTACTGTGACATTTATCTGATCGTTTCCCTGCGACACATGTACTGCCACGTCTCCATGGCAACCACACACACACACACACACAAAGGCAATCATACAGTCTCACATAGACCCAATTCTTTCAGCTGGTCACAGTTATTCATAGATGCTAGCTCCATCAAAGCTGCCCTACCTGCTCTCTTCAGCAGAGAAACATTGATAATGAATATATGAAACATGCTGTATACACTATGTACCGGTGGCTGTTATCCAAGGCCTGTACCCAAAGGTGGGCGGAATATTGCTTATTGTAAAGTTCAAGTGAATCACAAGCAATATCACACTCCCTCGTTTGGCTGGAACAGGTCCCACGGGAGCCAGTTCACCTCCACGTAAGTCACTTACAGAAAAACTAAAAGTGTTCCAACTAAATCAGTCGATACGGTCGTTTAGTTTGAGTCACTAATCCGCCTCGCACCGCCGATGACAGGATCAGTTGCAGAGAGAGAGAGAGAGAGAGAGAGAACGCATGCCTCTTATGGTGTGTTGTTAGCTGTTAATCTCATTTACAGTTTAACACATCAGCAGTAAATGTGCAGGGCTGTAAAATGAAAGGTGTGTGTTTTGTTTTTTGTTTTTTTACTTGGACATGCTGTGTAATGACCTGTGATAGAGACGTGAAGAGAGAAACTCAGCCGTGATCCTTAAATATAAAGCAATATATTGTTTGGAGATTTTACCTTCTTATATTGTTTGGATTGAATCATTTTTAGAGGCCTGAAGAGAAAAAAAAATCAAAAGAAAGACCACAAATTGGTAAAGAATTTCTCATTTCGTACCCCAGTAATCATCTCACAACCCTTTAGATTCATCTCCAGGCCCACTGTGGGGTCCTGAACCACAAGTTGGGAACCGCTGCATATCTGCAAACATTGTGTAACAGTTTGTCACTGTCCAGGCCGGTATGTGTGTGTGTGTTACCATGTCAGTACGTGTGTGTGTGTGTGTGTGTTTAACTGACGTCACCTCGCTCTCTCGGGGGGGGGGGGGGGGGGGGAACTGATGTTTCTCACTCTGCTTGTCAACAAGATTAGTTCCCCTGTGGGACCGTTACACACCCTGCAAACACGCTGCCAATGAGAAGAAGTGTGTGACAGCTCGGCCCTGAAACGAACCCACTGAAGTGTGTGTGTGTGTGTGTATGCGAGGTGTGTTTTATGATGTGTGTGTGTGTGTGTGCTGCGATTGAGGGGTTAAGGGAGTCAGAGAGGATGTGTGTTTTAGAGCAGAAACAGAAGGGAAAAACAGCAGGGGGATCAGCGCAGCCAGCCTGAACTGTACTCTGTGTGTGTATGTGTGTGTGATATGTGTGTATCCGTGTGTGTGTGTGTGCCTGGTCTCTGAGAGAGCCCATGCTGGGCTCTGAGCTGTGCTTACTCCTAAACCTGGCTCATCTACATCCTCCGCATCTCTTCCCCACTGTCTGTTTGTACCACATTCCTATCTGGATGCCCGTTGGACTCCAGCTGTGAACAGAGAGAACAGCAGCCAGTGAACGCATCACTAAAGGCGTTCCCAGCCCGTCCTCACAACAGTTAAGTAGAGGTCTAAAATTCAGCCGGCAAAAAATTTACACCATCTAGCAGCTGTTGCAGTTATGCCCCGGGGGAGGAAGTGACGCAGTTCAGATGTCGACGACATGACACGAGGTGGCATTTTCCTTTAATATGTGGACATTCTGCCTTATTAGTGGGAGGCAGGTCGGGTGGATGAATGCATAACTTTCCTTCTCTAAAAAAAAAACACAAAACACCTAAAAACAAAAAAACCGAACAAGCAAGAAAAAAAAAACATAACTAGTGTGTACTGTTGCCATGACGACGAAGGTAACTTTAAGGAAGTAGAAACCACATTTCCAAGTTTTAACCCAAACCCTGATCTTTCCTGTGGTGGTTTTTACATGAACCGCAGTGGTGTCACGACATAAAACATAACAACAACCTTCCTTCGCCAATGAAGTGAAAGTAGAAATTAAAGCTGCACTTATCAATGTTTATCAATATTTACAATTGATCAAATGATTACGTGGACGATAAAAAGGTGACAAATCTACCGAATTAGCACCCTGCGTAGTTCAGATCAGCCCCACGGAGCTTTCTGTTGTCTGTCAGGTTATTGTTGCTGTTTCCAGGAAAAAAAAACGATATCGCTGGACACTACGGGCTCAAGTTAGCGACTAGCTGGTGAAACATAGTGGAGCATTTCACAGCTGCAGAACCAAAAAACGAGACAAAAGTTCAAACATTTCTCGTAAACTCACGATCCACAGTTAGATTTTGTAGGTTTTTCTACTTTTTAAACATGTAGTAGACACTAAATGTCTGAATAACAGCAGCTATAATCATTTCTCACTTCGGACAGAACATTTCTATTTTTCTGCCCGTCGTTTTTTTGTCTTCGTCATAAGACTGATATTCGATCTTCGCACAGAAAGCAAACAAGTGCATTTGCCAAAATGTTAATCTATTCCTTTAATAGAGGGGAAGTCTGAAGAGCTTTGAATGTGAAATTAAGATGATGAATAAATAAATAAACCACCATCATAAGGTTTTATGGTCAGTATCGTGCAGCTGTAGTTTGGACGAGCAAAGCCGGCTGTCTAATGTGAGTGTTAGGTGAGGGAATAACAGCCCTCAGCAGCTGCTTCAAAGATCCATCTAGACACACTGGCTGACACACACATATGTACACACACACACACACTCTCAGTGCAGATCAACCCTCAGTCACGGCCCTCTGCTGCAGGGAGACTGGAGTGATGGAAGCAATAGTTAAGCCATTAAGGCAAACAATTGGCTCAAATTGAGAGGGAGAGTGAGAAAAGAAGAGAAAGAAGAGGGAAAGAAGGAGGGAGATGGAGAGGCTATGGCAGGAGTGGATCCACTCAACGACTTAATCCGAGCCCCAGGACACTTTCCTGCTGAGCTATACACACACACACACACACACACACACACACTAAAGCTCTGTCTCCTTGCAATAACACCTTGTCAGTCTTGGCCACAGGGGCGAGGGAAGAGTCGCTCATTCCTTTGTAGTAAGGAGAGTCACCTACTTCCAACCACCTCGGGAAAAGACGGAGCATGAAGTCTACACAAGACAGCTCTGTAAGCGTTGGAAGTGTGAAGCTATTCATTGTCTTAGCAGGCGGAGTGAATGTTGGGGAGGGGGGAGGAACAGGGGAGACAGGGGGGACAGTGTCCTGGAGGAGGGAGGCGCTTCTCTGACACCGGCTATTGTATCGTCTCCCCCGTGGACTCGCTCAATCCTCACAGGCCTCACATAAACAGCCAACAATGAGGGATTGTCTCCAGCTATTCTCCCTCTTTTTCTGCTCATTTTCTTGCACACACACGTCAACTCTGAGTGTGTGTGTGTGTGTGTGTGTGTGTGTGTCAGTCAGAGGGCGAAGGTCTGGATGTGCTGCAGTCTGAACCCAGCGACCGCCGAGGCTCGACTGATAACAGTCGTCTCGCCGTTTCTGTGTCTAAACATCAGCCAGTGATAGGGCCAGTAACTCCTCACCTCTGCCACCCTTCCCTTTCTCCCTACTTCCTCTCCTCTCACCCTCCCCCCACTCCCCCACCACCCTGCCACCCCGTGTCTGCCGCCACCCTTGGGAGCGCCGGGGTCCCCGCAATTTATCGGACAGCTTAGCGAGGAGCGTTTGTTGCCCTGAGGACTGTTAGCACTGGTTTGGCTCGTTGACTCTTTCTCCAGCTCGGCCGTTTTATTTGACATGTCCTTTAAGTCCTTTAAAGAATTGGGCGTTTCTGCCGAGCGCCTCGGCTCTTTCTGCAAAAGATGGATGGCTCGTGTTCAAAGGTCTGGATGTTTTTTCCCTCCCTCCCAGTCCCTCTCTCTCTCTCTCCATATCTCTGTTTTTCCTCTCTTCTTCTGTCTTCTTTCTCTCTTGCTGAGCTTTATAGGCTAGTATTAGTGTTGTCAGCTAACCAAGCTCAGGATTTGGCTGTGTTTTGTGTTTGCCTCTTAAGATAATGCTCTTTCTCTCTCCTGCCGAGAATGACAAAAGGGAAAGTAGAGCAATAAAACAGCACAGCCATTGACTTTGGTTTCATTAAATTGGTTTTCAGCCATCTTAAATAGACCACAGGCCTTGATGGCTTTGATTTGCGTGTGTGTTTGTCTGTGTGTTTTCAGCCATGTGTTGCTGTTCTCATCACCGCCAGGCCTCGACGTTGAAAGCATTCGCTTTGCCTTTATTTGTCCAAAGAAGAAGAAGAAGAAAAAAAAACGGCGTAGCTTGACTCACATTCCAAGCACGTGGACAGACGAGTGTGTTTTGTAAAGATAAGTGTTGTAACTGTGCGGTTGAAACGGGTGAAAGCATTTCACCTCAATTTTAATATGCATTCCAGATGTGGAAATATAACCAGAGTCAATCGGCGTGTTGGCATCCGGGTCCTGATGGAGGGCCGAGAGGTTTACTGTACTGCTTCTTATCCGGCTCTCATCTATACATACAAACATGCTCAAAGCACTCACACGTGCAGCGAGGAGGAAGGCGAGCCTATACGTCCATAAACAGCAGATAAAAAAAAAAATCCATATATTCAGTCTGCATGATGCGTTTGTTGCCGCGCTGTCACATACCAGGAATCAAATCTGTGTTCAGCTCAGTACTTTCAGTGTGGATTTAGCTCAATCCTGAACAGATCTGTCACAGCATCTTCACTATCAAAAATCCACATTTAGGGTCAGAGTGATGTGTCAGTTCGCCGATGTGTCGGCTTCCTGTATCTAAAATTGCCAGCTTCAGAGATATCAGTCTGTAAAAGCTGAGAGCTGCTGTAAGGAGTTACCGAGGCAGTAGTTCGGTGCTCGCTGGGCTTCAGTGGACTTTGGACAATAATTCAGTTTTTTTTTCCTTTTCTTTAAACCATTTTTAAACCTCCTTTTATTGTCCCAAAGATGAAAACCAAATCTGAATAGAGACATTGTAGATGTTGTTTCACAGGACACCAGCGCCTTTGTTTTGATTTTACCTTGTGCAAAAAAGACAAATCGAACATTGAAAACATTCATAGAGCTGCTATGTGTCGTGCGTCTATCACAGAGGTAAATAGATCATGACCTATTTATCACTATTCATTCATGACACGTGAAAAAAATTATCAAGATGATTGTTTGGAGCCTTTGAACCCGAGTTTGCCCAATCCCTACGGTTAAAAAAAAAAGGTTTTGATTAAAAAATCGAGGAAAATAATGGAAAGAACCCAATGATGAAAGTTAGGACCACGAGTCTGAAGCTGTTAGTGCCTCTGGGATAATAAAAGTGTCTTAATGTGTTCTCCCTCCACTCAACAGTAACGGCACGGCCGGGAAGATGAACGGGGCGCTGGAGCATTCGGACCAGCCAGATCCGGACGCCATCAAGATGTTTGTGGGCCAGATCCCGCGCTCCTGGTCAGAGAAGGAGCTGAAGGAGCTGTTCGAGCCGTACGGAGCCGTCTACCAGATCAACATCCTCCGAGACCGCAGCCAGAACCCTCCACAGAGCAAAGGTACCGAAACACACACAGGACACACTGATGCACGCGCTGTTTTTACTCGATTACATTCATCCGATAGCTGTTGGAGTCACTTTATAGGACCAGATTGTGTATTTTTCCCTCTTTTCTTCTATTTACTCCCATTTTTTTCCCATTCTTTGATCTTGACATATAGTTGACAAAAATAGATACAATAAGACTGATACACATAAACAAGCTAACAGACACACAAACACATATAATACACACACTTCTACACATACAGAGACACACACCAGTGGCTGAGTGGTCTGTCCCACCTAGTTAATAGCAGAACAAATGATGAAATGTGAAAAAATTACACAAGCAAACACACATTTCGTGCATCATTTGAAGACAAAGACTCGCCCCGCCAGACTTACACAGTCAATTGTGCGAAACCGCATGATTTGCAGCTATTTTCTCCCATTCCTGTTCTTTTTTTTTTTTTTTTCCTTTGATGAATTCGTCAAGTGTGAGAGCAAACAATAGAGACAAGCAGCAACGAACGGGCAGACAATAGTGCTGCCATATTAACAGGCATCAGACGGAGTGGGGGCTGATGACACTTCTGATGAGACATGAAGAGTGGGAGGAAAGTAAAGAGAGTGAAAGAGACGACAGGAAGGGAGACACGCCGCTTCAATCCAACTGTAAAAGCAAATCTCCAGAGAAGTTTCACTCAAAACCAAAATGTCTCGTCTGCCAGAGGATTGATCAGATTTGGACAACTTGATCCTCATCGAACGTGAAACAACAATAAATACAAGCGGTGACGTTGTTGAAGGTAGCAGCTAAATCCACAAAGAAAATAGGTTTTCTGCCAGAAACACGACTGCAGCGTAGTTTACGTTACGAACACAGGAGTCACAGGAAGGAGCTCAATCTGTGTCCCACATGTTGCTCCTAAAAACACGCTTAAAGAGGACATATGCACATATTTAGGTCGATATTTATATCATGGAAATAACCTGGGACATCTGTGCGTGGTTTACGGTTGAAAGTTTATCGTATCCTGATCTTTTAAGCAGCTCTTCAGTTTGAAAACAGGACATTTGACTCGTTCCACCAACTCCTTTTTTCACTCGTTCTTTACTCAAAATGACAAACGACAGAAAGGACTCTGACATCATGACGAGCAGGAGCAGGATGGAGCCGGTTGAAGCCCTGACTTTTGACTTGCAGGAAGCATTTTACATAAAGTTTTGGACCTTTTACTAAAACCAGCATCTTTTCATAAACTTAAACATAAAAATGTTTGGTGGTAGTTTGATTGATTGTACTTATTGATTGATTGCAACTATCTAGTTTAAATATCTTAATTTGTTTCTGAAATTTGGTGACAGTTTGTAATATCAACATTTTCTCATTATGTTATGGATATAGTTGCAGATTATGATCTCATTTTAAGGAGACATCTCTCACGGTGGAAAGATGAAAATAAATACGTCCTTTCACTTTCAACTTTTCTGCTCTTTTGTAATAAAATCTTTCTGTAATATTGCTTTTCTTTTCTATATTTCTATATTTTTGTATAATTCCCCTTCGGACTAAAGCTGAAGTTCCTCACATGAGATTTTATTTTATTTTATTTTATTTTATTTTATTTTATTTTATTTTATTTTATTTTATTTTATTTTATTTTATTTTATTTTATTTTATTTTTTATTTTATTTTTTTTGCAGAGAGAGATGAGAGGAGCAGATGAGGCGACACATATTCATAACTATCATGTTATCAAGACCATATTGAGAAAATAAAAATTAATTTTCAGTGGATAAGAGGTGTCACCTCTCTGCTTCTACACACTCTCATCTCTGTCTGCTTCTGCTTTTTAGTTTCTCTGTCTGTGTTTTTCTTTCTGGCTTCCTCTTTTTCCTACTGAGTCATACGAGCTTATGAAAGCCTGGAGACACTGTTCTGCCAAAACCCAAATCAACTCTTATTTTTTTGTGTGTGTGTTTTTTTTTAACACACTTGTCGTGCGCTTTGTGCTTGTGTGTTCTTAGCCTTGAGATGACTCCTCTCCCCACCAGCCTCTTCTCTTCTCTATCTGCTTTTTCTCTCTGCTGGCATGATAAAAAAAATGCCCATAGTTCCTCCTCCTGTCCTTCAGCTCCATCAAATCTCCTGCTCCATCTTCACTACCCTTGAAATGAGTTGTTTTTGTGGTTGATGAGTCAAGAGTATCACTCAATCCCACTTCTACCAGGAAAAAGAAACACAGCCACCTACTGCTTTCCTCTCTGAATGACAATCTCTCTCTCTATATATATATATATATATATATATGCCTCATTTTTGTCAGCCTTTCTGTGCTGTAAGTTGGAGTGTTTTAAGAGGAAATGTAGCACTTGATTGGACCCTTACCGGCCTTGTTATCCAGAGGCTTTGAGCACTGTTGTTGTTTTCTCATAGTTAAGGGAGCCGCCTGGCCTCATCTGCACCTGCTCAGCTCGAGGGAGCCGCTATGGCCCCCTCGGTCTGCTACGCTGTTGCACCGGAGCCGGCGGTAATTTCACCGGTGTCAGGGAAACTGTGGCCCCTCTCTTCCCTAGGTGTGTTTATTTTAAATTAGCGACGGTATTGTTTGAAAAGAATCTCGGCCATTTGGGGCAAATGAGCCCGCTCTGATGCCCCAGTGGCAACACAGAAGAATTTATTATATATATATATATATATTTTCTCGTTTGCGTAAAATAGCAGTTTTGGATTTAAATGAGTTTGTTTGTCCCACTGAGACGAAGAAAAAACTTCCACAGCTGCATCTACAAGCTCTTTAAAACTCCAACAACTTATTTGGCTCCTCATTAGCTGACACTTCAGCTACAGCTATTCCCGAATAAAAGCAAAACATCAACAAAAAAACAAAAAAAAAGGAGGAAAACAGCACGACAATGTGAACATTAATTGACAGCGAGTCCACAAACATCTACATATATTGTTGCTATAATAGCCTGAAAACACATTCAGAGGAGACTGAGCTTCACTAAAGGAAGATTCTTGTTATAATAATATTAGTAAGTCATCATTCAGCTCTTGTTTGCACTAAAATGTGTTATTTCACACTCATTTGTCTGAATGTGTCCTTGGTCAAGTCTTCATCTTTGTGTCTAAAGTATGACTCACCTCCATGTCTGTGTATTCAGACCTGATGCACCTGTTGGTTCAATACCTTTTAATCTGAAGGCGACTAAATCTGTAGATTTTTCTGTCAAGTATGTCCAGGCTGCTGCAAAGTGTTCAGATTGTGGCTATGAATAAATTAATGATTAGTTACAGCACATCAAAGATAAAAACCCTGAGACGTAATGCTTTGCTCGGAGCTCCGCGCGGCTGCTGCTGCATATCGGTGGATCAGTGTAATCTTTCTGTTTTATTATTGTCATCATCTGGCGTCACGTGACGGCCGTAAGTGCCGTTTAAGAGGCTGCTTTCAGCCTGACGAGAAGAAGATTCCTCGAGCAAACAAAAAGTCGTTTTGCCGAATAATTTTGGCATGAAATAATATTATTAATCCAAGTATCATATCGGCTTCCAGAAATCCTTATTACAAATACTTTAAATGATCTCTTCAAGCCTGTTTAGGTTAGTTTGGAGCCAAGACGTGATCAGTCATAAAAAAAATAATTCAAGCTCCCTTTAATAAGTTTCCATTTTTCAGTTTGACCCATGTGTGTACATTTAGGGTGTTTCTGTGTGTGTGTGTGTATTTATGCTGACTGGGGCGGTCTGGGGAATATTGTAGCACCGCTGTTGGTTTAATGTGTTTGGAGTTAATAACCAGATGAGTGGATGAGCAGGGGGAGGAGGAGGGGAGGAGGGGAGCGAGTGAGAAATGGAGCAATTTGCCATTTTGTGCTGAAAGAGAGAGATAGAGATGGAGGGAGAGATAAAGAGAGAATGAGACAAAGAGAGCCAGAGGGGTAAACAGAAAATGGTCCTTTTGCTAAAACACAACCCTAAGCGCCATGACAGGTCTGTTGCAGTGTGTGTGTGTGTGTGTGTGCGTGTGTGTGTTTTGGCAGGGGACGCGCTGTGTCATTTATCTTAATGATACAGCCTGCCCACATGAGCTGCTGAGACACACACTTAAATTTCACACACACACACACACACACAGAATAAGTTTAATGTCTTCATTAACAGGCTGCATCCTGCGTGAGAGTAACGCGGCCTCGAAATCAGTCAAAATACAAACATGAACCAAAAATAGTCACGAACAACATTAAATACATTTTTTTTTATTTATCATGCACATTTCCTGTTTATTTATTCATATCCTTGTTTTAAGC
Organism: Pampus argenteus; assembly: GCA_036937835.1. NCBI lineage: Eukaryota > Metazoa > Chordata > Actinopteri > Scombriformes > Stromateidae > Pampus > Pampus argenteus. Next base: position 2,658,342 of record CM072882.1, read on the forward strand.
TTATCGCTGTAGAAGCTTTCGGTAAATACCCGTTTTTCTTACTCTCTCTCTGTCACTGATTAAAGCGGGACACAAAAGTGACTCAACCTACAGGAAAAACGCTGCGGCTGAAAAGACGACAAAAGGGCCACCTGTAGAGGAAAAAAAAAATCAAACCTTTAAATGTGAGAAAAGAGACGACACGCTGCCGCCCACACGGCTTGATTGACAGCTGATTTCTGGGAGGCTGCAGGAGCTGCAACATAGCGAAGAGCGTTTAGCACCGACGACAAGACACAAGCGATGTTACAGTGCAACAATAAACGTTCCTCGCCTTGCTATAGTTTACTCTGTTATATAAATCATCTCAAAAACAAAAAAAAGGTACAGTCAATAGCAGACAGGTGATTTTGCAGAATTAGAGCGTCTGATTTTCGATGAAAATCTCCGGGTTGCTCCGATGCCGCGTCCGGAGACCCACGGCCGTCCAGCGGCAGACATCGGCTTTGAAACCGCAAGCCAACTGTATCCTCCCGCTCAGCTGTGGCAACGCGGAGCAAACGCTTTGCTGTCCAAGACAATTATCTGCTCTAATGGATTCAGTTGAGACGGAGCCGACCTGAGACGGAGGACTGATTTATTTCATTCTTTCCTAAAGCTGAGCGGCCAATTATATCGCTTTAACTAGACGTTAGCTTTTTTAGCAGGCTACCCAGGCCCAATTAGAGAGCAGCTGCAGGTGGAATTTAATGGGAGATTGTGTGTGTGTGGATTCTCAGCTCGTCTGTGTGTGTGTGTGTGTGTGTGTTTATACTTTTGCATGCCTCAGCGACAGAGAGAGAGTTGCTCGGTTATAAGTGAAGTTGCAGAACTGGAATTTCTTTTCCTCTCCGAGCACTTCAGGGTCGGCCAGAAAGCGGCTTTGATTTCCGCAAAGTGCTCCTCTCTTGTTGTTTTCCCAGCTAAGGGAGGATTTGAACGGGGGTGACATTGGTGCTTTTCCACCAAAGTAACCATCGGTTTGTATATATTTGTGAAGTGCTACGAGTTGGACCGATTCCTACGTTAACAGGATTAGAGCGTCAGCCAAATGCCCGTCAGACACGCAGCATTGTTCGGAGTCATCCACTCATCCTCTCCCTATTTTTCTTTATCGCGCTGTCACATTCAGAATGTGCTCTCTGTCATTGTCTTCCTGTCCCTGCTGTCACTCAGCGACTCTTTGACACACATGAATTATACACATTAAGGGGCATTTTTACAGCTGGGAGCAGAGAGGGGACTGTAAGGTGGGGTGAAACGGGGCGGTGGAGGCGGCGGTGGTGGTGGTGGTGGAGTAGTGTAACCCACACAGAGGCCTGTGCACGCAGTAATTGCAGCAGAGTGTAGCTCGTGTATGCGGGTCAGCGGTTGAGTGGAACCGCAGGGGTCAAAAGGAGCCACGGCGTGAGCTGCAGTCCAGCTTCGGGTGTTAAAGGCTTAGGGTGAAGCTTAGGGATATTCCCACCCTCCTACACACACACACACACACACACACACACACACACACACACACGTCTCTTTTTCCCCTTTCAATAAACCATACTTCCTTTCTGCCAGGCTGCAGGGCATCGCTCTTTTCACTCCACCCCACCTCCAGCTACCTCCTTCAGCCCCTTCATCTATAGAGCAACCCGGATGTGTCACAATCCCCTCGAGACGTATGTCGGGGGCTTGAGATGATTAACAGGATAGGAAAGCAAAAAAAATAATAATAATGTTAAGCTTCTCTAAATTATGTTCATTTTTTTGTGAATTACTGGATAATTTTGCCTCCTTGGGACTTAAAGTCTAATAACTCAGTTTGGAAGATGCAGGAAGAATGTAGATATATGTTTTATAGAAATAGAGAAATAGAGGCTGTAAATGAGATATTGTCTATAAACAACCAGGATGTCATTATTTGGATTTTCCTGCTGAATCCTCTTAAACATGACCAGGTGTCTTTTTATTTTTCTGATTATTATTTCTGCTCATTACGTTGCAGGAATCTTTTCTTCTTTTATTTTTTTAATCCTACAGTCCTCATTAAGATGTTTTTCTTTTTCTGCCACCGTTGCAGCTCTCGTCGGGTATTTTAATGATGGTAGAGAGGAAGAAACGGCATCGAGATTTTAAGTTTCTCATGTCAAACCAGTTTCCAAAACTGTCAGTAGTATTTATTTATTTATTTATTTATTTATTTTTAACTCCACACAGAGTAGCCATTTTTTGGTCGATGCTGAGCTTGCATCTTTAGGTTTCCGATGTCATTGCTCAAACCCAAACGTGGGACACGCATGTGGCAGGACAGACTTAGCTATATAGACTCAGAAATATCATTACATGAGCCTGAAGTCGCCTCCTGAACACAGCTGCTGTCTCCAGTCGGGTCGACCTGTCGTTGGAAGGTGTAGATGTCTCAGTCAAAGGCCGCCTTAAGCAGCCATGAAGCATTTATGAACAGACATCTCTCTCCTCTGCTCTCTATTCCACTCACAGCTGCTCTTCTTCTACATTTTTATTTTTTTTTGTCTTGCAAACCCTCCACTCTTCTTGCTATCGTCCTCACCGACTGTCTCATTCTTGTACTCTCTCCGTTTACACACACACACACACACACACACACACACACATCAGCGTCTAATAGATTTCTTCCCTTCACTCGGAGGTTTGTGCGTGTGCGTCTCCGGTGTGTGTTTTTGAGTGTCCCTCTTCAACAGCACAAGCAGAGTGTATCTCCCTGCTCTGAGCCCTCTCGGCCTTCAGGTAAATGTTTGTGCTGCAAGAAAAAGACACACACACACACGCACACACATAGACACACAAATAGAGCTTATTCATGCTAGAGTGCAGCACGTTTTTTTTTGTTTTTTTTTTTCTCCAAGATGTTTCTCTGTAAATAAGAAGCACACATGCAGGCATATGTTTAAAATAATCCGGTCCGTGTGCTCTCATTGGCTTTCTGCAGCTTTGTGTGTGTGAGCTGCGAGTGTGCTGACTCTTAAACAGGTGGAACTGGAACACTGCAGGGAAAATGTGTGTATATATATATATATTATATATATATGTGTGTGTGTGTGTGTGTGTGTGCGTGTGAGGTCCATTCCTCCGCTCTTTGATCCTCATCTTGACAGCCCACCACCTGGGACGATCTGCCACATGCCGCATGGCTCCCAGGCTCCAGCTACACCTTGGGAATCACAACACACAGCGGCTAGCGCGGCACTAGCAGCCAACCCCCCCCCCTGCACATTATATGCCATCAGAATCGCTAATGCTAACACCAAAAGCTAACCCTCCCATACACAGATATGCAAAAAAAAAAAAAGCCACTGGAATCATAATTCACGGTGTGCTGCTAGCAGCTAACCCCTCATACACATGTTATTTGAATTGCTAATCGCACACGAGGGGGCAAAGCTTGAACACAGGTGCAACTGAAATTATAATAGAGTTATACTGTACAGTACTGAGGCTATGCTACCGTGGTACACGCATGACATGAACACAGTTAACGTGACGCTAGCTACGCTACGCTAACCAGCTTGGTTTCAATCATGGTTACGCTAACCATGATTGAAAAATTTAAGTCAAAGACGGAAAATTATTAAGTATATTAAGTATTTTCAGATCATTAGCAAACTTTTAAGTTATTGTTTTAATACATTTGCAGTCATGAAACCTTTTTGCGGATGATTTTTTCCTCTTTCGTCGTACCTGTTGGAGGATAACTGACCTCTTTGTGGTTCTCTTTTGCTGCGCTCCGTGTTGTTGTTTCGTAGAGGTAAAAGACCGGATTAAATGGACTACGACTAGCATATACGGTGACACTGATAACGACATGTCATCCGCTGATCAGCTAACATGTTGTAGAGATTCACGGTGAATTTCATCCTTTCACAGCTTTATGTTAGTAGAGAGAAACATCCTCTTGCTTTTTATGCATTTTCTGCACATTTACACCTTTAGAAATAAAGAAATACTTTTTAACCTGCAGCGATGCTTGTAAATCGTCCACTCATCAGTAATAAGGATATTAGAGTTTGATTTTAATCCATTTCAGTATTTTTTAACTATGTAATTTTTCCCAATTATGGGTTATTTCATTTTCACAGCATTCTGAAATAGGCAATTCTGCACAATGAGAGCGTTAAATTTTTTTAAATACACCGACCAAAATTTGTTCAGTTTTACTTTCACGTGTAACAGTGAATTACTACTTCTTAAAAGATTCAAGTACTTCTTCTTCCTCGACCGTTTCCTCTTTGAGTGCCGTTTTTATCACGATAATTGAAACCAAAGATGAAACGGAGCTCTGCCGTATCTGGAAACCACCAATTTACCACTAAGTGCGTGTGGCTATGCCGTATCAGTCTGCTGACTTACATGGAAGAAATTGTCCTTTTTTTTAACCCAGTGACAGTCATGTTAATCACGACTAATTTCCTGTCTTTATCTCCAAGCCTTTAGCCGGTGTGAAACTTTTGGTGGTAAAACGATACCGATAGAAGAAGCGGGTGACTTTAGGTTTAGTGATGTGACACCTCAAGCTGCCTCTCACCCTGAGGTTGTAGAAGAAAACACGAAGCTGAGAGTTATCCCTGCTAAAACACAGCCAAATGCACCATCTGAATCACAACACTAATCACGTTGCTGATGCTAGGCTAAGGGCCAACTATTCAGTAGCCCTGGCACCCAGAGGACACCGCAGGAATTCAGATCCATTACGCTCCCAGCCTCATCAAAGGGACTCTGGGATTCGGATGCTAAACCTGCTCCAGATGCTCACTGTTGGATTTCACTAAGACGCTCTGCAGGGCAAGTGTCATAGAGGCTGATGTCTGCGACACGGGCGACAAAACCACAACCAGCCCGTCTCATTCATGCTGAGTTGATTTGTGTCATAAACACAATGGGGAGGACAAACAAAGCAGATGTAAACAATGGCACACTCAGCTCATCTCTGGACAAATAAATACACGGTTAAAATTAACAGATGAGCAAAGATGGAGGCAGAAGATCCAAACATATGAACCTGCAGCAACCCGAGAGGAAGAAGCTAAAACCCTGCTCGCTATGGGTCGGCTTATGCTGTGCTTAACACGCCATCACTTAAAACAGGGATTTTTCTGATGATGCATCATGAATTTCACAGCTTCTTCCTCTCTATTTTATGATCAGCTCTCTGTATGTCTTCATCCTTTCTTCCTCTTCGGCCTTGTTTTTTTTTTTTTTTTTTTTTTTTTAAAGTTCCCTGTGGCCGGTTAGACAATAATGTCAAAATTGTCAGGAGGATGTAAACACAGACACGAATCCTTGAGAAAGATTCTTCCAACCCTGCGTTTGACATAAATCAAATACCAGCTGCTGTTTATGTGAGGAGAGCAGAGGAGTCGCACCTCGGCGTCTGGTCTAAATGTTCTCCTGCTGCTTTGAGCCTGACTGTGCAGCGAAATGGCCTTCAACTGCAGCAGAGATTACACGCAGAATCATGAAGAGGCAAAAATCCCTCTTTCCCTCTGTACTTTCATCACTGTGTTTCGTGTATGCACATGTGAGTAAGCAACCTATTAAGCTCTGGTTTCTCTGATTTGTATGTTGGAATAGTAACTTGATAATGATGCATAATTTCCGTGTTTTCCTTTTCTTATTCAGTCTGACTTTGAAAAACCAAAAATCAATAAAAAATAAAATATATAGATGTCAAGTTACCAAGAAGGTTTTTTTTTTTTTTTAGATTTTATTGGCATATTTCGGTGCAGCGACTTCATCAGTACGTTTCAGTAGGTCACTGCTCTCGCCAGCTGCGTCTGTCGCTCTGTCCAACATCATGCTGTGTTGCAGCTGACAGCGTAACATAATCTACTGTAGACTATAATATTCTCTCCTCTCGTATGTCTGTGACTGTCTCAACCTTTGACTGCCTCCCATCAAGCTTCCCTTTAGAAACATTTATCATCTAACTTCACGTCCGTCTTATTTCGGTCGTTCTAATCAAACGTATTTTCTACCAGTGACGCTTTACAGCCACAGTTTGTCTGTTTTATTTTAACCAATCATAGAATGACTGCTTTCTGGGAAGCGAGCCTGTGAAATAGTGAAGGGATGAATGATCCCATAAGGAAGTGAACAAGTGTATGGATGAATGAGTGAGCATGAACAATAAATAGATTAGTAAGTGTTTTCTTTAATGAGTGAGTGAGTAAGCATCTGTTCACAGATTACTCAAGGATTAATGAAGAGGCAACCCACTTCTCCACCATCTCCGCTTTCTCTTGCTTTCGTGTGTGTGTGTGTGTGTGTGTGTGCGTGTGTGTGCGTCAACGTGCGCTTCCTCGAGGCTGAATTCATCAGCGTTGAAACGAATCCAAAAGCGCTCTCTTCCTCTCTGCTAGGATGTTTCGTCCTTAACATTCACTCAGTGTCTGCCAGTGTCGACAGGTGATGCCAAGCAGATGAATAGTGAAAATGCTCTTTGTTGCTCCTGAAGCTCATCCCTTCTCCCTCTGTCTCTCTCTGTCTCTCTCTCTCTCTCTCTCCCCAGGCTGCTGTTTTGTCACGTTTTACACAAGGAAAGCTGCCCTTGAAGCCCAGAATGCACTGCATAACATAAAGACCTTAACAGGGGTGAGTGTGTGTCCTCGATTCTTCTCTGCCTACTTTCTCCTCTAATCACACACTTACAGCAACACCCTGGGGCGACCCCTCCCCAACCTGTGTGTGTGTGTGTGTGTGTGTGTGCATATGTCCATCAGTGTGTCTGAAAGCTGCAGTTAGTTTGTGTAAATGCAAGAAACTGAGAAACACGTGTTAAAGGTGGAGTTTTAAAGGTATCAAACACGAATCCGTGTCTTTCTTTTTCTAACTTTAAAACATCCTCGTCTTTCTCGCTGCTTTTTAATACCACCAACTGTTCATAAGTAGGAACGTCTTATATCTGACACACGTTTTATCAACATCAGATCATTTTTGACATTCAGGTCAAGCTAGTAGCAAAGAAATCAAACATTAAAAGTAGAAGCTAAAGTGTCTTTTTTTTTCCAGCTCTCAACAGGAATGATATGATCACACATATTAGATGGTATCATATCTGACTAATTAAGCATTTTAAAATAAAAAATGAAGCTGAAGCTTAAAGTCATGACAGATCTTTCTCATTCTGCAGAGCACAGATTTAAAGCATCGCTGTGTGTTTCGGTGCAGCCATGTTTAACCCTTGTTTTCACTATAAAACAGTGTGTCGTCGATGCTGTGTTGTTGCCTTTCTATCTGCTATAGCTCCCTCCTGTAGCCCCGGAGAGCAATAGAGGAAGCAGGAAGGAGTTTGCTCGCACTCACGCTCTTTTAGCCTTGGGTGGATATTTAGAGGCCCCCAGATCCCTTCTGCTCGGGCTATTGGCTGCTTCCCCGCCTCTTTCCTTGGCTGCACCGGCTAACTGGAATCTCATCAGTTGAGCGCCTGTACTCGCTTGCTTCTGTCAGTTGGATCAGTGAATGGCCCTCCTGGGCAGGACAGGGTGGATGCAGCGAATCCCACAAGAGCTGTACGCAGGATTTGTGTGCATTGGAGTCAAGCTTGTTGTTTTGCACAGAGTCACCGTGTTAATTGCTCGTGGAATAAGTATGTTAAATTTGGTCTGGTTTTCCGGCGCTGCGAGGGTTAGTCACTTATCCCTTGTTGGAGGTGTGAAGCAGCCCTGGGGAGGACACAAACTGCCGCACTTTCAGGATTGTAGTAACATGAAATCACCTTCTTCTCCCACCCTCCCTCTCTTGTGTTGGGTCATCCATCCTCCCTCATCTCCTCGCGAGCGTCTCTCTCCTGCGGCATCTCTGGTTGTTACGGTTTGGGTTTTTTTTTTTTGAAGTTAGGTACCAGTAAATTTGGAAAGGGCATCAGCGTTTCCTCAACCTTCAAGCAGACACCTGAGAAAAGTAAACATGCTATTTTCTCCATTTTTTTAAACATGCATATCAACCTAATAATACAACAGGATGAAACTGGTTAGCGTGCATTTTATAATGCACGTCTAACAGAATAAGAAAGGTAAATTCCTGCAGTCTTCATGTGCTACTTAAATCACATTTCATTTCATTGATGGAGATCCTGTTTTCTTGTACAACCTCAGTGTTTCTGTGTGTCCTCGGGGCTTCACAAACCTGTTGAATGCATGTCAGTCATAATAAAATATTAGCAAAGCCAAGATTTTAAAATCTGCATTGTTTATAACTAGCTGTCTCTCTTCTTATTCTTCCTGCTTTTTCCCGGCGTGCTGCTGTATTTCTTTGGGGCATTACTGCCACCAAGTATTAGTTAGTTTAATAGCTCATAAAAACATTGTTCTGTAACGCTGCTAGTGGTCCGAAACTCCACATGACGCTTTTTATGTTGTATTTGCAACAAAGATCAGTGTTTTTACTGCTTCTCTTCAAAAGTATTAATAACACAAATTATCAGCTGTAAATCCAAAGAAAGATTGGATCATTATTTCCCAATAAAACACGAGTTTAAAGTCGTTTTTCACCCAAGTGGTGTCTGCAGATTTTCCTCTGACAAGCTCCACTAATCAAAGGGTTGATGATGAAACGACTGCAGGTTCCAGCTGTGAGACTAATGTCTTACCGGGAGTTTTAAGTCTCCACTAAACTCAAATTTGCCGAAAATCTTCTGAGAGCAGGAAAAAGTAAAAGTGTCCAATGAAACCAGACGACATTGATCAACAGCACAATATGTAAGTATGTAATTAAACCTGCATCGTATTCATCATGTCAGCGTTGGACAACATCCGATTTCTTTAATAAAAGTATTGACAGATGGATATAGTCTCAACCTAATATACAGGCACACGAGTATATACTGAAAACACTGAATCAATAGTGGTGTAATAATAGATTATTAAGTGGTGTGTGTGCAGCTTTTTTTCATCATTTTTAAACATGATTTTTAAACTGGCTCCCCCTGAGCTTAAAAAAAAAAAAAAAAAAGGGGGGGGGCATAAAAAAGGTGAAGAGAAGGAGTCGTCTAGAGACGGAAAAAAACATGATGAGAACAGCGAATTAATCGCTGAACGAGGCGAGTCAAGACAAAAGGAGAGCAGAGAGAGGGAGGAATCAAGAGAGAGAGAGAGGTTAGTGGAGGTGATGGGCGGATGGACAGAAAAAAAAAAAAAAAAAAGGTGGAGTGGAGCACTTCAGCACGCTCGAGGGCAAAGCAATAAACGGGCCGCAGTTAAAAACCAATACCTGCTTATTAACTTCCCCACTCTCCTGGCTTGTAAAAGCCAGCGGAACAATGTTTGTATTGGCACTCTTCCCCTCCCTCGCTCTATCTCTCCTCCCGAACCCAAGGCCCTAACAGGGATGGATGCAATCAGAGTGGAAAGCTGGACGGGGGCCAAATTGTAGGAAAGGGCACCATTATTGGCAGCGCCAGCCGGCAGCCATGTTGCTTTATGGCAGAAACAGTTGAACAGCTGCCATTTTTTTTTTTTTTTTTCGTTAGGAGGGAATTAAGCGAAGGGGTCTGTGGTTTATGTGATGAGTCTGTCCCCGTACGGCTCTGAGCGAGGCGACAGCGGCGTCGGCAGGAAAGGATTGAGGCTTGGGTTTGTTTTTTCTTGCAGGGTGACACATCGGAGAGAAAAAACACACACACACACACACACACACACAACAAAAGGCAGCGGCGCTCGTCGCTTCTCTGCCTGCTCACAGCCTCTTCTATCACTTTCTCTCACTCTTCACCCGTCTCTCCTAAAGATTTGTCAGCGATCTGACAGCGCATGTATACCAAATGTATGCATATGTGATGTTATGTATGCAGAAAGTGTATCTTTATGTCAGCTCCAAACTTGTCTGTCACACTTCAGTGATGAAGTAATGTTCCCACAGCCTGCACAGGTCGGAGCACAAACTGGATGTTGTATTACTAAGGCTTGTTGTTGTTGTTGTTGTTGTTTTTCAGTGTTTCTGAAAGATCGGTTTCCAAACACCCACGACTTGTTGTTTTCCGTTTCCATTGAGACACTGATCAGCGTACTTTCCAGTAGACGATATATCATCTTGTGATGAGGAGATATGAGAAAAGCTCTCAATTAGAAACGAACTGTCTGTGGCGACATTTCGCTCGTTAACCAGCAGTTTATGTAAAACATTTTTATTTTATTTTTTTACCGCTTATGTATAAAACCTACATGTTAATATAAACGCTGCATGTTGATTTATAGACACTAAAGATCTAAAACTGTCATTTTCTTTCCCCGTTTTATTTGTGTTGTCATCACATTTCCAGGCCGATATTTATATTCTGGGGCTGGAAATTCTTTGCATGAGTTACAGTTAAAATAAAAAGCGAGTTATTCATCTTATAGTGTCTCTTTATGCAGCACCTCGGTTCAGGCAACAGGCAGTTTTAGCTCCTGTGTCGTTAAGGCTCCCCTCCCGACGGGTCCCTCGCAGCTCAGACGCCACGTAAACAAACAATTTCACAGGATTTCATTTCTTCTTTTTTTTCTTCTTATTCTTTACTTGAAATAGAAACTTCTCAAATGCATCTGTACATGTTTGAGCACAAATCCGATCTGAAATGTGTGAGTGGGACAACCGGCTGAGGTTACGGAGAGAGCGACTGTTTGCAAAAGATCTGACGTCATTACGGGGAGGAAGTAGACGTATCATTAGCTTAACTGGGGCTGCAAACAGAATAACGTGTTCATTTTGACTGTGCCACCTCAGTAATGGGTAGTGAAACACATGAATCAATTAGGAAAAAGAAAAAATAATTAGTCCTGCTGTGTTTGACATTGAGACGCGTTTACGTCTCTGAACAGTTTCATTAAAGACGAGTAAACACGAGTGTTTCTCAAAGAACAGCAGCTCTCACTGAAGTTGCTAATGAAGCTGCGTGTGTGTGTGTGTGTGTGTGTGTGTGTGAGCACTACACACACACCCATAACACACAACACCCATTTATCGTCACACACACACACACTTAAAAACACACTTTAGTACATACACAATGCTCTGAGTTTATTACATTACGTTCCTCCTCCTGATCCACTCGGCGTCCCGCCCACCCTCCACGCTAACGCACACACACGTTGAGACACACACACACACACACACACACACACACACACACACACACACACACACACACTTCACAACAACACGTGGCGAGTTAACGCCTGTCAAACCCGCCTGTCAGACAAGGTTGTTTGAGATTTTCCACTAAATTGAACTCTTTCATTAGTGGCTGACAGATGTCTAAATGCCCGGTGTCTCCCCCTCTCTCTCCCTCACTCACCACCCTCCACGCCCACCTTGAGGGCCCCGGGGCCGCTGTTCCCTGTCTGAAGCTGGGTGGAAGAATGAGGTGATGGAGAGATGGAAAGGATGAAGGGAGGGGTGAGAGCTAATCTAGGACGTGTCCTCTGGAGTGCCCTCCAGCTTTGAGAAGTTCAATCCTTTATCCTCCTTCTCTTCCTTTTCTCTCTCTCTTTCCCTCTCTCCATCCCTCACCTTCTTCCCATCTTCTGACCTGTTGAATCACTCTTTCTCCTGCTCTCTAGCTCTCTTTCTCTTTGGGAAAGAGGATGAAAAGCTCTTTGATTCACAGTTTCTCTCAAGGATATTTCATTCTGACAGTAAGGCGGAGGGGGGAGAGAGATAGAGAGAGAGAGGGAAAGGAAGGGTGTTGGGTGGGGTGTGCGGAGGGTGGGGCACTTGAGGATGGGGGAGGGTGGGTGAGTAGGGGGGGCTTCAGACGCGATCAGTCGAGCCCTGTCCTCCGTGTGGGCGGATCAGAGCGTTTGTCAAGCGCCAAGTTTGATAAGAAGCGTGGGGCTCATTAAAAGCTACTGTCGCACTGAGACCACACACACACACACACACACACACACACACGCAGGTCCCCACCTCCCTTACCTTTCTGCTGGCAAGATAATTAGTGACGCTCCGCTGCCAGAATACAGGCGCAAGGTTGTGTGTGTTCACGCAACCAAAGGCACATCAAAGGCCTTCATCAAAGTCAGTGTGATCTGGAGCAAGGTTAAGGTTTAAAAGCAGAGATTTCTAATCCGAAGACGCGACGCACTTAATCGGTCATTTATTATTTCAAGTTGGTGGACAGAGCTGCGGATTGAAGCGCAGACTGTAAGTGATGATGTGTATTATCATTTTCAGTGATGTGAGAAATCATATTCTTTCATGCTAAAGCCCCTGTGGCCTCAAGACTCGACTGCTCCGGCCTTTGAAGGGAACGTGTGTGTGTGTGTGTGTGTGTGCTTATTGATCAATGCTTCATATATTGATGATATATTATAGGAGGATTTAGAACAACATGGCCAATCAAAAGCTGTTTTTCTTAATGGCTTAATATTGATCCATAAATAATCTATAAAGGTTGTTTTTTTTATTTATTTTATAAAGCATTAAATAAATGTTTGAGATAGGTTCGGTTTGACAGTCCAACAATAAGCTCCACTCAAAGCTCGTCAATGGACATCAACTATTTATGAGGCCATCAGGTGCAAATACGAAACTTTATAACGTATCACTTTGTAGAAACAACAAAAAAAATAGACCCAGAAATGTTTTCGTGTTTTCTTCTTCTCTTCTATATCAGACAGAGCTGCTATAAGACCTTCAGTGGCATTTTTAAAAATTATAAAAGCATTTTATTCACCAAATTCATTGCTCAGAGCTGAGAGTAGACATCCTAAAGCACAGGAAGAGGTCGGATGATCATACAAACACTGAGACGACAAAAACATGCATCTTTAAATCCAGTTTGTCCCTTTCAGTTCGATTTTACAGTTGTTTTCCTGAGCAGTGAGAGCTCATAACTAACATTTCTAGTTTCAGATTGTTGTAAGAATTTAAGATAATCGATAATCGTTTTTTGTTTTTTTTGTGCTATCAGGTGATCCTAAACCATAGAAAAGTCTTCTGCAACAACTCGACAACTCCGGCTGTAAAAGAAGTGAATCTTCCCCTTGAAGCTGAAATGTGAAATCACCCTTTGCAACCATCTGCTAGCTGCTTGTAACATGCAGTGCTCATGATACGCAAGATGCTGCTTTTGTTATGGTGCCCAGCAGTGCCACAAAAAAAAAACCAACCACATTTCCTCCCTGCTCGCTGCTCGCTGTTTATATTTTTAAACCCAACTGTTCACTGTGTTGAGTTGCACCTGCTGATATTATGCGGAGATAATCGTTTTCTTTTGCCCATTTTCATTTTAAACCTCATACTCCACTTGTTAGGGCAGGAAAGGAAAGCGTCTCTTGCAGCATTCAGACCATGAGACGCTTCCAGCTGATACCTGAGATCCCAAAACTCGTTGATCACTCGTTTATAATCGAAACAAATCCGTCGTAGCCGAAGCCAGCAGGACATTATTTAATGAGAGGTCGACATCAGCCCCATATATCAGCTCGCTGATACCTGGGCCCACTCTGAAGTACTTAATGGTCCACAGCCTGTCAGTCGATGTGTGTTGTCTGTTCAGGTGCGAGCCTATTACACATATCACTACTCTATCACAATAGCTTTCCAACGCTGCGCTTAAAACGCAGACGAGCCGACTGGCAGGGAAAAGGGACGAGGTAACTCCCACTGACTGATTTACTCTTCAGTTCAGTCTGTGTGAAACCTGATCGCCGTAACCTCCCAAGGACCGGGGGAAGTAGTCGTAGGTGCTGCTCAGCTTGAAAACAGCGGAAATCAAGCAGTGTAGGATATAAAATGTATCATGTACTAAGCTGTGTGTCATCAAACATTCATGTGTTATAGCCTGGAGGATATTATGCAACAAGCTGAAAGGTTAGACCTCGGACAAGCAGTTTATAAAAAAGGAGGGCCGGTAGACGGCTATTAGAGCAACACACATCACTGTTTTAAATGTGTGTGTGTCCTTGTCTTTGAATTCTTCTCTGGTTCCTCATAGATCATTTAAATCCAGAAAAACAACAGTAGTTCATTCATGCACACACACACACACACACATATATATATATATACACACACACACACAACCATTCTCACAGCGGTGTCATTACAGAGACTCATTATTGAAATCAATTCAATTAAAGGCTGTAATTGCTGTAGTGAAACCCAAATGCTATCGCAAACAGGGCTGAAGGAAGGAAAACCTCATCGATGCACCGACCCTCTGAGTGTGTGTGTGTGTGTGTGTGTGTGTGTTCGTTCTTATTTAACGAAAGAAATATTAATCGCTTGTTTCAAATTAACTTCCCTAACCTCTCTTTTCTCTCTCCGAGTTGGTGGCAGTGTTTAAGCATATTGATTCGTTTGGCGGGGAGGAATCGAGGGAAAAGAAAAACCGGTGGTGGGAGTGCGGCTGTAAATGCAGGCTAACTATGTTAAACACTTTAGAGTAGTTAGTGTGGAGACGCCACGCAGCATAGCTAATGCCAAATCCCTCAATCATTCTGCTCACACGCACGCTTTGGGTTAATTGTTTACCGAGCTAAATGAAGTGGGGATAATGTGGGCTAACTGTGCGCTAAGTGCTGCTAAGACGAGGGATATTGTAAAGGACAATTTGATTTATAGTCGTTTGTTTGCTCGGGGAAGGAGAGTGAGAATTAAAGTCACACTTTATCTGCATCAAGGTGTTTGTCAGAGTGATGCGAGGAAGCGCGGCGTGCATTCGTCATGTGTCAGGTATGCAGTTTGTTTTGCTGTAATGAGCAGCGATGATGCTGTATGTATCATTGTGAGATAAATTCAGACTATAAATCATGCAGGGAAGCGTGAATTCTACGGATATTCATGTCATAAAAAAAGGAAAGGTTGCTGACGAGTCACAGGCGTGTTGGGAACAGCAGCTAACACGCAGCAGATGTGTCAGCAGGATGTAGGATTTAGACCGATGATGTCAAAGGCGTCGTACTGTAGGAAGCCGAATCACACTGATCAAAGTCTTTAGTTTGATTTTCTGTTCAGACGTGATATTTGGAAAAAGAAAAACATCTTAACGTATCTTGATATCGTTTTGAAGCTTTGATCACTTGGACCAAATATAATTAACCTTATTTTAACAGAATCAGAAAGTCATCGATCGTAGTAGTATTGATGGGATGTGAGTAAAAGATGCCCGGTATTGATCACTGATGCAGTTCAGGATGGGTTTTTTTTTTTAGATGTAAGGTGTAACTATAAAATCAATAATAAAAGATGATAATAGATTAGAAATAAAGTTGATTAAATAATGTAATCCGATGAAATGCTGAGGTTATTAGTTATGATCTGTCTGGAGGTCATGTGTGTGATGTGGCGCTTTTGTGTGTGTGTGTGTGTGTGTGTGTGTGTGTGTGTGTGTGTGGTCGGTCATACGGTCTCGGTCACCGATATTGAATCCCGGCTGTGAGGGCCATCTGTCTGACTTTGACCCAGCAGCTCACCGTCACACCTTCAGACAGGAGGGAGGAGAAAGAGTGTGTGTGTGTGTGTGTGGTCACACTGTGGGCACGTGTGTGTGTGTCTGTGTGTGTGTGTGTGTGCAAGAGACAAGTGTACCATACAGTATGTGCGCTCACCGGTTTTTGGCACACACACATACTCTGGTCATGTGAACTTGGCTGTTGCTTTGAAGGTGCCAACTGCTGACACACACACACACACATATAGCAACACACTCCTTACACAACACACACACTCATCCTATTCCCAGCATGAGCCTCAAGTTAGTCCTCTGGCTCCAGGACAAGTCGACCTCTGACCTTTTAAGCACCGGGGCGTTGCTGGAAGAAGTTGGCGGGGCGAGAGGAGGCAACATGGGGATTACGTTAACCCAGGAGCAGCCGTTAACATTTAGGAAGTGTAGAGTTTCCTGCACAAGATGCACTAGAAGGGACTATTTAACAGTCAGCAGCAGGGGGGGGGGCGTCAGGGGGGGGTTAGCACATAGGTCAGCTGAATGCCGGCCGGGTTGCCGAGAGTCTCCGTACATGATGAGGATATAAAGATGAAGAAGCTGAATGCAGGGTGACATTTCATCAGCTCGTCTGACACATAGACACCTCGCCTGAGCCAGGAAGCAGAGGCTGATTAAAGACACTGTCCCATAACTGGAGGAAGCTTGTAAAATGCATCCTGGCTGCATCCTGCCCTCTTATCCCTCTGGTGTGATGTGGACCTTGTGCTTTCACTCACTTTTTTTTTTTTTGATCCAGTGGTGATTGTGTTACATGGTGGACAAGCTAATCTCACATGTAGCAACTACTCGGCCTCACAGACAAGTTAAATCTCCACTAATCAATATTTTTTTTAATAACCATGGATCAAATGACAGTGTGAAATGTAGTGGCAAACCTGCAGAGGAATATCAGCCATCTCGGCAATCTATACGGAGCTTCTTTTTTTTTTAAAGCCGTGTTTATAAGGTTTCTGTTTGTGTGCAGCTGCAGCTCCCTCTATGCTACACACTTAATGTACTTACAAATATTAATATTAATTTCCCTTCTTGTCGGATGAATGAAATCTTTGAAGTTAGACACTGATTCTGTTGCCATGTAGCATCTTTAAATCCAGATGAATGAAAGTGTCTTATTGCAGAGCAGCTAAAGCCAGTTGTTGCTCCTCAAACAGTAACAACACGGTGACTCATTATTAGCGGTGTGAGTGGCGACTTCCAGTTAGCACATTTATATGTAAATTAAATGTTAATCGATTTTTCAAAGGTGTGCATTTATCATGTGTTTTAACGGCGTGCACAGTGTGACTCAGTCAATCAGAACTGAACTATGCAGTTTGTAATAAGGCAATTCAAGTGCTCTAAAAATGATTAAAAACAAATGGTGACACTTTACTTCAAGTGCACTGCGGGCGCATTACACGCAGATAATAAGCCCCTTAAAGCGCCAAGACAAAGTTTTTACGCCACGCTAATCAAACATCAGGAAATTGCATTCAGTCTAACTTTGTGTCATTAACTGTACAGCTACCCTGTAAAGAATTCAGCTCATTTTTTTTAGAAAATCACTTTGTTAATCATGTGCTGATTAATTATCAGGCTTATAAGGAGCACTTCAAGATATAATAGAAGATACTAGAAAAGGAGGTGGAAGGAGGAATCTGCTGCCGCGCCGTATATCCCAGGTAAACAGGAAGTTGCTTACTCAATAGATGGGTGTATTTGTGAAAGCTAAATGCCAGCGCAGCATCCTGCCGGCTGCACACATGGCTTTACGTGGTCGTTTTTTTGGTTGTCGCTGCTTTTTATGAGGCTGAGCGCGGCGAGGACTTAGTAGTTTTGCAGAGCTCCTGCTGAGCACATAATGAATGGCAGACTGCGGCTGTGGGCCTGCCGGGCAAGAAGAAACAGCACTGTGGAATTGTGGGATAGCGGAGGAGAGTCTTGCTTTATGGGTCTCGGCGGGAGCTCGCCGAGATCAAACATGTCGACAGCGCCGCCACCCGCCGGGCATTCTGGGTAGACAGACCTGAGGAGGGGATGCCTGAAAACCAGACAAGAGTTACCTGTGTGTATGTGTGTGTGTGTGTGTGTGTGTGTGTACGTGGCAGCTTTTGGCAGTGTTTTCAGGAGTGAATGATGGCGGCGCGGCGCATGCTGTCATTTTGCTTTTGTTTTCTTTTTCTTTTTCATTTTCTTTTTTTTCTTTTGTTTTTTGCCTTTAGAGGACAGACTTTGAAATAGAACGAGAACTGACGTGATGCGACTTCCAGGTTTGCTTTGACATGACTTTTCTTCTTTTGATGTAGCTTGAACACACACACACACACACGCACAGGCCTCATCCTTGTGTTAGTGATACTGCTGCACTGAGACGGCGGCCTGAAGTATCCGTGACTCTTCCTGTCTGTGACCCTCTTCCCTCCTTCTGTTCACTTTAGTTTTTCTTTATTTTTTCACGTTTGATTCACACTCTTTCTAGTTTTACCTTCTTTTCCCTTTTTTGTTTAACATTTTCTTTATCCTCGTCTCTTTTTCTATCCTTGTCCTTTCTTTCAGCTTTTCTACCTGCAAACATTTGTGTCTGATAAATGCTGTCGTCAAAGTGTCACTTGAATTAGATTTTGTTGTTTCTTTG
Source organism: Pampus argenteus (assembly GCA_036937835.1). Classification (NCBI taxonomy): domain Eukaryota; kingdom Metazoa; phylum Chordata; class Actinopteri; order Scombriformes; family Stromateidae; genus Pampus; species Pampus argenteus. Next base: position 2,676,419 of record CM072882.1, read on the forward strand.
CTTTTTATTTTTAAAACCTATATATAATAAATATAACACTACAAGCATTTTTTCCTTCTTTATTCTTTTATTTGTCTGGCTTTGTTTCTTATTATAGTTTTTTTTCCTTTCTTCTTTAGGGAATCAGAAATGTTTGACACTGACAGGTTTCCTCCTCCTCCACTGTTCACTGCCCCCATCAGGCAGGTTCGGGAGGTAATCAATAGGCGTGCGTGCGTGCGTGCGTGCGTGCGTGCGACAGGTCTTGGAGAAGAAAAAAAAAGCAGAGAGGATGATAAGGAAGAGAGCAAGAGGGAGAGAGTTGGGATAAAGGTGTGTGATAGAATTGGAAGATCAAAGCCTTCTGTCACAGCGTGACTGAGCCCAGGGGCATTATGGGTAAGGCAGGGCACACACACTCGTACGGACATACACACACTCACACACTTATGCACGCTTGCACACACACGCACACTCACGGCTGGTATTTGACTCTGAGTGTGATTGATACAGGGCTAGATTTGGAGAATCACTGTCATTCGTCTCTCCGCAGATCAAACAACCACATAATCTCCCATAAAGGAAGAAGAGATGGAGGGAATAAAAAGGGACAGAGGGGGAGACACGGGGGAGAGAGAAAGGGGATGACAAAGCCTTCTCATCTGTGAAGTGTTTGCTTGTTTTCCATAAAAGGAGACCCACCGCCTTAAAAACAAATCCGTCAGCCACCTCCATTAAACTGCTTCTTGGGAACATCAGAGAGATTTTCAAATATTGAGAAAGTGAAAATGCGAGCATTAGACCCCGTTCACGCCTGGTAGAGACATGCGATCTATATGTGAGTAGCTTGTCTGGATGAGGTGTAAATGTGTAAGCATTAAACTCCATTTACACCTGCTTGAAACAGGGAATATGTATCTGGATATCTTATATGAAGGCATAAATGGATCCAAAACACACACACACACACGTGGCAATCAGAGCACAATCAGATCAACCAGACCACATCTGGAGACAAGTGTGGCTCGCATGGTGATACAGCCTGGTCTGACTGAATGATGTGTGGTATTTGGACGCATCTGCTTGGGATCAGGACGGTATTGAGGGTGTAAAGTCGTGCAGATTGTGAGATCAGGTTGCATTACTCCGATAACATATCCAGATTAATAACAGGTGTTAACGGGGTGCTTAGAGACGGATTGATGATCGCTCCAACAACCTTGGGAGGAGATTTCTTCTTCTTCTTCCTCTTCCTTTTCCTCTTCTTCTTCTTCTTCTTCTTCTTCATGCTTCTTCTTCTTCCTCTTCTATTTCTTCTTCATGCTTCTTCTTCTTCATGCTTCTTCTTCATGCTTCTTCTTCTTCTTCATGCTTCTTCTTCATGCTTCTTCTTCTTCTTCATGCTTCTTTCCTCTTATAACACAGGTCTCGTTACTGAGAATTTAACATATATATATATTAATGTGTTGTCTTTCTTTTCTGTCTCCTGCAGATGCACCACCCTATTCAGATGAAACCTGCAGACAGTGAGAAATCTAACGGTACGTAAGCACACATACACACAGCAGCATCAATATCACACACTCATAAATCAATCGGCTTTTTGAATTTGCTCGGTAATAACTATCTCAGGCCTGTGTTGTCTCACTGCCTGACGGGAGAAGTGTGACACATAGATAGAAACAAAGAAGAAGAAGAAAAAGATAGCGAGGTTGGGACGCCGCTGATGTATATAAATCTATTTTTATACGTATGATGAATTATTAATGTGCTTCGGAAGGAGGTCAGTGAAAGTTGAATCGTTTTGGCCTCGTGGTGAACCAGCCTCTCTCTCGCTCTACACACACACACACACACACACACACACACACACACACTCTGTCCTCAGATCACCCTGTTTCTAAACGACATATTGCAGATCCAGTTATGAATTGATTTCCTATACCCGGCCTTGTCCTTCATTCCTTTTCATTCTAGCGAGGAAGCTGCTGAACAGTATTTACCAGAGGTAGTATCAGGATGTCTTAAAGATGAGGCTGAAGTTATTCTATATTTTTCTTGTCCACAAATCCCGTCATCCAGACACTAATTATGTGTTAGTCCACCTCTAAATACTTTATGACTTTCCTACCTTGTATGTGGCTCTCAGCTCGAAGCTCACTGGTTCCTACTGAAGTCTTTAAAAACGGCTCACAAATGTTTAGTTTCAGTTTTAAAAAAATCTGAACTGAAAATCAGTTATTATTTAACAGGAAGTGAAAAGCGAGATGTTTTGATGTGTAAATACTCAAAAAAATAAATGCGTTTATTTATTTTTTATTTTTTTTGATTACCAAGAAACATCAGAACAGTTAAAGTAGACACCTGGGATGTCACGTTCATTACATGTAGTAATATTCAGTGGAGGTAAATCTGGTAGCTAAAAGACAACTTCATTAACGTGGTGTTTTTATAATTCATATTTATATTATATTATCTGGGCACATGGATCCTTTAAAAGCCTCATTTTAGATGACGGTCACGTTTTTTTTTGTTCATATTATATTCAGTCAATGCTATAGTTAGACTACAGTACAAGTTGTCAGTTGTCACGGTGACTTCTTTTATGTGACAACCTCAACGTGAGTGTTTAGACTGTTCCTTCAAAATAAAAGCGATGATTTTTTTTTTTTTGTGTCAGTAAACTGTTTGGATGGATGAATCATGGATGAAGTGACTCTTTAAACCCAATTTCCGGTACATTTGTATGTTTCAAATTTCAAAGTTTTTCCCGTTTTTTTTTCTTGACACCTGCAGCTACTCTGTGTGTGTGTGTGTGTGTGTGTGTGTGCACATATTAAAAGCAAAATCTCACACCCAGGAGGAGTCCTTATGGCTGACACACAGATGATGAAGTAGCATCATAAGCCATGTGCTATATCACTGTCCACTGCAAAGGGAATACAATAAAACGACAGCATCCAGCAAAGCAGAGGAGAAATCCTTATAAAAGCCATCATCCGCTCCACTGAAATATGGCGAAATCCGACTTTATAAGACATAACTGTCGCGGTAACGATGGTGGAACTTAATAAAGCAGCCGCTACTCACAGACAGAACGGTGAAATATAGAGCAGACCATACGTAACGTATCCATCCACTTAATGGTAATGACCTTTAATAAACCCGGTATTAGAGTCGCCGTAACGGTGACGAATGGCTGCTCAGAGGTTTATTAGTTTAGTCAGTAGAGGAGATGGAATAAGAGAAAGAGATGGAGAGATGTACAGTATCACAGCCTGATTACATTATTGGTAAATCTAAACCTTTCTTTTCTTCTTCTTCTTTTTTTTTGTCTAGTCTTAATGTGTTAAAGCTCAGCATGAAGCCAATTCTGCTCCAATTTATCCCAGAATGCAAAGCTAACTCCGGATCATCCCAGAGTCGGCTTTATGAGTCTTATCGGCCGCACGCGCGTCTCGTCCGAAAAAACACAAGCAGTCAATAGTAACGATATCTCCTCTCTTTTCTTTTCTATCGACGCAGAGTAAATTAATTACATTGCTGTTAGACTTGTGGTAATCTTCCTCTGGAGTGATGCACACACACACACACACACACACACACACATGCTGTGTACAAAGGAGTTAAAGCTTTTTGAAACAACACTTATCTTGGCAGCATATCCCGACGGTTTGGTTTTTTTTTTTAAACACACAAACAATTCAAACAGCAAAATAAACAAGTGCGCTATTGATTTCCCAGAGTGCAACAGACCGCTTATCTCTTTCGCCTCGCGGTAAGAGCTGACAGTTTCCTCATTAAAAATGAATTGGATTAGCATTACATTGAATGGTGGTGGGAACACATGAACACACACACACACACGTATTGTTACTGTGAGCGATGAGGATTTCGCTCTCAGCCTGATTGAAACCTCCCTCACACGCGTTAAAACGTAAAAGTTTCTCACTGTTACCTGCAGCTGGCTCACGTTCCTCGAGATTTCACCTCAGAAGGAGGGATTGTGTCATCGAAGGAGAAAGACAGGAATCCATGAGGGAGAGAGAGAGAAGGAGCATAGAGGAGAAAAAGAGGAGGAGAGGTGGAGCTGTAGAGTCGGTGTTGAAGTGATAATGAGACATTGATCAGAGCGTCACAGACGGCGTGATGAAATACATGAACTCTGTCCGTCTTCATTTCTCTCCCACCGTCTCTTTTCTTTATTTCTTCTGGTTTGTTCTGTCTCGTTGCATTTTTCCACATTTCTATATTTTTCTGATTTTGTTGTGTCTCGTATTTTTCATTTTGCTCTCAGTCTTTGTTTTTGTTTTGTTCTTTCTTTTATTATTTCTCCATCCAGTCTATCACGTTTATTGTCATTATATTAGAAGCTAAAGCTGCAAAGATTAGTGGATTATTAAATTAATTATCACTCAGGGAAAAAAAAGCTCCATATTCTCTGATTCCAGCTTCTCAAATGTGAATATTTTCTGCTTTCTTGAGTTCTCTCTGACAGTAAACTGAATATATTTGGGTCTTTGAGGACTTTTGTGACATGTTTCTGCATTTCATGACATTTTATAGACCAGAATATAATCAAGAGATTAATCGATAATGAAAAATAATCCTCAATTGCAGATCTGTTGAATCCAATGCAATGAAAATTCTCCATATCAATGAAAAAATGAGAAATAAAGTGAATAGATGCACAGCTCTGAGAAAATATTGGACATAAAATGTATTAAAAAGTATATTAATACATGAATATACGATAATAGCTGTATATGTGCTGTAAAAATCCTCCCCTCCATTTATATCCTCCTCCTCTTTCTTCTTCTTCCTCGGCCCCGCAGCGGTTGAAGACAGGAAGCTGTTTATCGGCATGGTGTCGAAGAAGTGCAACGAAAACGACATCCGGGTCATGTTCTCTGCGTTCGGACAGATCGAGGAGTGCCGGATCCTCCGAGGGCCCGATGGACTCAGCAGAGGTTCGTGTCGCTCCGGCTCACCTCCATCCACACTTAACGCTTCCTCGTGTGAATATTATTACCAGAACGGCCTCCAGAAGCTGCTGCAGTTGATTATATGTCGACTCAAAAGTGTTTTTATCTCTTCTGTGTGACAAAAGGTGGCTGGTTGAAGACGGCTTCTGACTGTCTCTGAGTATAAACAGGTTTTTACATGAAATTAACTGATGATAACTAGATTATTTTTTAGTGTTTTAGCACTTATTGCATTTTCTTTATTTACTTTGAAGTGTGTTGCAGCTCATTTTCTTCACTGTCTGTCACTGGAGGTTTTTGCCTGAGCTGTCAATGTCACCGGAAGACGTTGTTTACTGTAAACTGTGGTGATTAGTGGCTTCGTGCAGCAGGAAACATTAAAAAAAAAAACTTTTTGGGGGAAATAAAACTTTGGGAGACAGTGATTTTAAATTCGGGATAAATTCGGTAATAATTTTAAATGATCAGCATGTTAAGTCAATCACTTTTGGCTTGTGTTATAGTAAAGTTATAGGGTGACTTTGCAATGCAGCCAACCAGTACCAACCTGTCTTTTTATTTCATTCTCCTTTTTCTACGTGAACTCGGAGGCATTTTGTCAGAAACTGTTTTCAACCATCTGCTTCTTGAAATACGGTTGAGACTTTCTTCAAGGTTTTGAAATGAAGGTGTTAAAAATGTTGGTTCCAGTGAATCAGAGCGACATCTAGAGGCTGTTGTGACCACTGTGAAAACATGCTTCTCCTTTTCGCTCTATATATCTCCTTTCCCTCTCTTTCTCTCTCTCTCTCTCTCTTTTTTTCTCCCCCCGTCTCGCTCCCTCAGCCTCAGCCCCCCGATCATCCCTCCTTCCTCCTTCCTCCTGACCTCCTAACCTCCATTCATATCCTTCACCTTCCCTGCTGTTCCAGTTTAGCCTCGCTGTAAGCCACTTCTAAGCTCCTTGATACTTCCATAGTGAGGGTGAGGGCACTTTCAAACCTGCAGTTCAAATCAGGAGACACATCGCTGCTTTATTGCGTTGGGATGTTGATGCTCTACGCAGCAGAAATTCAGTTTCAGTTATAGCTGCCACGAGTAACATGCTGTATATCAGGGGTCGGCAATTAAGTTTGGCCTCGGGCCAGATATTTTCCAGGCCATTACATGGCGGGCCACAACCAAAACAATGGCTAATATAATGAATTAATAGGGGGGGGGGGTGATAATGAAAATGATAGGCGATCTTGAAATGACGGAGCAGACGCACTGAGACATTCAAGCGGGCTGATGTAGGTTAAATGTGTGGACTGACCACTGGGGGCGCCATTAATTATATGCCTGTTTGTTAAAAAACAAAACAAAACAAAAAACATTTCCACTTGTTGCTGTTAGCTGTCCGAAAAATGGCACTATCAAAAAATCTCAAGAGAAAACGTAACAGCGAGAACAGGATCTTTCATGATGAATGGACAGAAAACTATGCCTTCATCCTCCCCAGTTTTATTAATGCAAAGCCCACATGCCTGATCTGTAACGAGGGTGTCTCTGCATGCAAAGAGTACAACATTAGACGGCACCACGAAACGAAGCATGTGACAGTTTTGGAGGAACTTGATACCAACAAGTCGATGGATGATGTGATCGGGTCAGTGAAACAGATGTCGCTCTCTGCGAGGTCCGCTGCCCGCCGCATAGAAGCGCTGTCTGATGCGGTGCAGGGTGCAATTGTCGACGTGCTTATTCACTCTGTATCCAGTTAAACAAATAAGCATTTAAATTGAGGAAAATTTTCTGTTCTGGAAAATGAAGTTTCCAAATAAAGAGCATTTTTGAGACTGGCAGTCCGATTTTTAAAAACTATATTTTATATTTTTATTTTCTTTCTGTAGTTCAAACAATCTCACGGGCCAGATGTTTTTGCTTGCGGGCCACATCTGGCCCGCGGGCCGCCTATTGCCGACCTATGCTGTATATCGTAGTAGTTTTTAAATTCAGAGACGTATTTAATACTCGATGCTACAGACACATATTGCAAGAAGTCCTGAATATGCAGCTGTTCTCCTTTTCTTTCCATCAACAGTGATGAAACTAAGCACTGATTCGGCCACTCTGAAACATGCCGGGAGGCTTTTTGCAAAGTCACTGAGCAACAACAGCAAATAATCTGCGACTACAGGAGCAAATTTGACTCCAAATGTGGCAACATCTCAAAAATAAAAAAAAGTTGCTTTCACTGGATTTGGAGAAACACACAGGAAAAAAACCAATCAGTTCGAGTCATGTATTCATGGCATGTTTGCTTCAAGTAATCGGTGCACTTTGTGGCTAGATGACATTATGACATTACTCTAAACAAAGTGCCCCGGGGCTTGTTTATGAAAGCAGAAAAAAAAAAGGCCTATTAACAAAATGTCAAACCGATTGATTTGGCCGACATTTGACTGATGTGTTGACAATAACTGCTTTAAACAAATGCCCAAAGTCATCGTTTCAGTAGATCATAAAGTCAGCATATGAGCAGGTTTGGTAAGTACCCAACCATAAATCAACCACCTCATTCATCAATCCAACCTTGACTATTGAACCTCTAGAAATAGCTTCATAGTAACCACCCACCATCCCCCCAGTACTCCCTACCTCCCCCACACTCCCTCCCCTCTCCCCTTTGTGGTTTCTATGTGCTGAGGAGATGGACTCAAACTCTCTGTCCACCTGTCCTCCTCCTCCTCCTCCTCCTCCTGTCACTCGAGCTGTTCACTGTCATCGTCACGCAGGTTCAGTGTGGATCTGTTGTATTATTTTATTTTTTATTTTTTTTCTGTGGTTGTCAAGACGTTATGGATGTTTTTATCGTTGACTAGAGTCTTATTTTCTCAATGTGCCTTCTCTCTCTTGTTCCTCAAGGTCTTTGCCTGAAACTTACCAAACTCAAACTCCCATGTTCCTTTGCTCCTCCAAACAGCACCAACCTCCCCTGTATCTATCCGTTCACCCTGGCTGTCCTAGAATCCTCTCTTGCATCAATTTGTCCTCTTTTTCCCAGACATCCCACATCGGCCTCCTTCCCTCCCTTCCCCGTTTCCTTCTTCCATCCCTTTTCAGCTCCTCTCTTTTGTCCTCATGAATATTTCAGATGCGGTGGCCAAATCCTTATTTCTGTAGAGCTAATATAAACCACTTAACGGCTTACGCAAGTCAAAGAGGAAATGCTGCTAGTCCAGTTTGGTTCTGACTGGTAAATGAAAAGCCCTAACCAGGTTGGAAATAAATAGGTCTTTAAGGATTTCTACGTGCCTGCAAGTCCCAGAGGCTCTCAGTCCCACCTAGCCGTGCTGCTGAGCTCCTATTAAACCGTAGTATCAATCAGAAGAGCGCTCCACCATCCCGCTATTAATAAAATATGGATCACACCACCAGTGGATGGCTGGGCCTGGGGAGCTACCCTACTTTCATTAAAGGACTGTTTGGTTCTCCACTGACGACAGAATGCGGTCCGTGAGGTATTTTTAGTGCTCAAGCCACGTCCCATCTCCCCGCCGTAAAGAATAAGACACACAGCAACCAGCCAAGCAAAGCTTTACTCAGAGTTTCCATAGCTGTATGTTAGTCCTTTATTCAGAAGCAACAGGATCGACCTGCTGAAACTACGCTAAAAATAGACAAATACAAAAAACTTCTGATTTTTATTTATTTTTTTATTATCAGATGACAACCAACCAACGTTGTAGCTGACCAGTTTATAAATAGACGTAGGACCTATCAGGACCAGTCTGGAGGGCTAACCCAAATGAACTGATCCAGTTCTGGGGCAACCTCCTGGATCATAAGCAGTTAAATGACAGATTGTGACCCGTCTAAAATAGACAGTCCCCTGAATCGGGTTGGAGAGAAAAAAAATGACCCCTTTTTCAAATGTCCTATCTACAGTAACCCCAGAGAGCACAGCAGCCTGAAACTGTAAAGGACACATAAAAATGTTTACTAGGTCAGCGCCAGAGAATCCGATAACCTTCAGTCTCTTCCTGTTACTTTCTTACCTTAGTTAAGCAGTTTCGTGTAAAAAGGTGAGTAAAAAATGAGATTAAAAGCAGCTAAAAGGAACAACGATACCGACTTTGAATGCTCTAGATATCAGGTTTGATCAGCCTTGAGTTTACTTTAGATCGATTAACTTATCTGTGATCAGAGAGAGGTTTGGAAACAATAGTTAGATGCCTTGTGCGTTCAACCATTGCAGCTACACACCCCAACCTCCTCCCTTAAGAGGGTTAGCGTCATTAAAACAATGTTGTGTTACTGCTGCGTTTGCTCCTGAGAGAGAGGACAGTTTTTTACTCACACGGCCACAAGAGGTCAGTTGTCAAGAAAACAACAGCGAATCACAGGTCATTTCAAGTGTATGAAGAAGAAAACACAGTGCTTTTCTTTTTAAGACCTGTAGTTGGTCTTAAAAGCAAATAAAAGTAAAGGCAGTGATTCAGCCTCATGTCCGAGTTCAGATCTAACCACACTCAGGATGTGAACCGACATCCACCCCGACCTTCTCCCTCCGACTTCAGAGCGCTTCATTCATTCGAGAAAAAAAACATTATCCGTGAACAAGAAGTGAATAGAGGTAATTTCTAGGATACGGGGTTGGATGTACACAATGAGAAATAGATGTTTTTCTCCTACTACTTCTCTGCTTGTGAGATCTGAGGGAAAATCCTCTGAATGATAGCGGATTGAAACAGGAGAGAAACTGACCAGCCTCGTTCTATCACAGCGACAGCCGGCGTCTGATAGAGGTGAAAGAGGACAGTGATCGCATCTATTCCTCAACACGTCTCTCCTTCATTTTCACAATCTCTTCGCTCTCTGTTGCATTATCCTCCCATCCATCCGTCCTCATAAACTCTCCTCTCTCTTCCCTTTCTACTCTCATCCCGTCACAGCCAGCCAGAGTCTATCTGATGACCTCGGCTATTAGTTTTTTCCCTCTGTAGCCAAGCCGTGAGTCAGCCAGCCGAACCTGAACACGTGTGTGTGCGTGTGTGTGTGTGTGTGTGTGTGTGTGTGTAATCAGTTCAGGCCTGGCTGCGCTAACATGGCTTGGTGAGTTTGTTAGCATATTATTAGCCTGGGGGGTTGTTGAAGCACTTCTCACATTATCTCCTCTAATCACTCCCTAACCAGCCAAACAAACACAACATTGCATCACCCAAACCCGCAAACAACCAATAACAAACTCCCCTAAAACAACCTTTGGCTGCGTCCAATCCTGATTGGTTAAAATCAGTGTGAGTCACGCAGGATGTGAGCCACGCCTCCTTCCATCTCTTCCTTTTTCTTCTTCTGAATTAATATGATTTTCTATCTGGTTCCCGTCTTCCTGAGCCCCCTGCAGCCCTTCCGCCGCCACCGCCGCCGCCACATCGCTTTCCTGTTTGACAAAGAGAGAAAGAGGACACCTAATAAGACACAATACACGCCCAAATTGATTCAAATCGCTTTCATGCAAATTAGGACTGATTTACATTGTTGAATTGTTGAAAGAGGGAGCAGTTGAATTCAGGTATGACTAATTCGGTCAGTGTGTAGGAGCAAAGACAGACAAAATAAAAATAAATAAATAAAAATCAAAAATGGTGACAGAAAGAGATGAGGAGGAGGGAGGGAGGCGGGGAAGGCATATCCAGCCAATCAGCAAACCCCGCTGGTGATTGTCACAGATGTCCTGTGGTGGCTGTGGACGGGGCGAGGAGGTGGGACGGGGGCGGTTGTCATGACACTGTGCTCGTTTTTTTTTTTTTTTTTCGGCTGTTGTTTCCACAGCGACTAAGAACACTGTTGTCTGCCTGTGAGCTGTTCTCTGTATCAATCTCTGTTCTGGGTCTGTTTTGGGTTTTTTTTTTTTATAACAACGACGTGTCCAACCCTTTTGTCTTGTTTTTGTTCTTTCTTGTCTTCCCTCCTCCTCCTCCTCCTCTTCCTCCTCCTGCCCTTCTGCCCTCCCCCCCTCCTCCCCCTCCACTGTCCCTCCATCCCTCCCTCCCCCTCCCTCCCTACAGGATGTGCGTTTGTCACGTTTTCCACCAGAGCTATGGCACAGAATGCAATCAAAGCCATGCACCAGTCTCAGACTATGGAGGTACTGTACTCTTGCCCTTTCTTCAACTCTCTCTTTCTCTCTCTGTCACTCTCTCGTTTCATACATACACTACACTGTAAATGTGCTGATAATTGAATATATCTCATATTTGAATTAGCCTCTGAGTCACATTTCCATAAAAGACCATTTACTAGATAGGACCTAGTAGTAATATTTCTGTAACAAGTCTGAATCGAATGTCGTCACATAAACGTAACGGTAGCATCACAAGGCTAATATGCAGGGAGATATACATCATATCATATAATTATAATTATTATTATAGTTTACAGTTTTGAATTATCTCTTTTTTTATCACTGAAAATACCGAAATCACAGATCAAATCATCAACAAACATACACTTATTTACCTTTCAGTCACGCCGGCTTTTGCCAGCAAAGTAGTTTTCATGCAATATGTGAGCAAACACAAATCAAAGCACACATCCTGTCATTTTTATTACTTTGCTTTGGTGCTGTTGGACTGTATAAAATAGGCATCGTGGTTCTATAATCTGTGAAATTAATGATGAAATGTATTTATAAGGGAATCTATTCCAGTCGGTTGTATTTATTTTTGCCTGAAATGACAAATTTGTCTCAATGGGGTTCAAAGTCTGAACAACACAGCAAACTGTCGACTGTTAGACCCTCGATTAGGAATAAAGAAACAGAAGCAGTCACGCAAAAATCCATCTTCTACTCCGCTGTACAGAGCAGGATTATAAATATATAATATAGAAGTAATGTATATGATATTGTACAATAACTATCTATTGAGTGGTTTTTATTTAGCCAATGAGTTGCAGTAGCCTGACAAGATAGAACAAGAAATAAAAAAACCATAAATGAACAGAATTAGAGCCTCAGATAACAGATCAGGGTTCAGAGCGCAGGTCTGGCAGCTCGGGTCGGTTTTAGCTCTGCCGACGTCTCACTTTTCTTTTTCTTCCTCTCTGCTGACTTGTGATGAAATCAGTGCTGTCACTTGTTTTTATTTTTACAGTCACACATTTCCAAAGTTTTGCCAATGTCTCTAAAACTGTGACCAAAAAAAAAAAAAGGAACGGCTGCACCTTTGACACAACATCCACAACGTGCAGGTGGTGTTACAGACCTCATCATCTGCACAGCGACCCCGCCAGCACCATAATGGGAACCCTGCAGTGGCTCCTTTTGTGTTTCTCAGGTTTTTTGGGGCACACTTGTCAACGTTGTCAGGCCGGTGACAGGGCAGGATGACAGGGCTGTGATTGGAAGAGAATTACATGCTATATGACAAGTGTGTGCCAGCGAGAAAAAGCAGCAAAAAGCAGTAATAACAGCTTGTGATAAAAAAAAAAAAAGCATGTGCGTTCACCCCTGTAGCCCCTTCATTAGAGCTGATCATGATAATCATGGCTGTTATTGATGTGCTCTGACCCTGACATGGGGAAAGCGGATGCTCCACCCTCCGTCTCTCTCTATACGTGTGTGTGTGTGGAGGGGGTTTCCTGTTTATGTAGTCACACTGTGAATATCTGTGTTGATTTATATGGCCGAGCAGCAGCAGCAGCAGCACGTCTGTCTTTCTGAGTAGAAGGAGTGACACTCTCCTCCGACAGCGGTAGTATTAAGCTAGAATTATCCCCCGCCACAATGGGCCTGGTAAACACTGCCAGTGTCCCTCACTTTTATCAGAAAAAAACCCCCCTTAAACTATAACACAACGATATTGCAGTGGACAATGGCAAAATACCTTCATTTCCATTTGAAAACAAGCTGTCTAGCTCCAGGCGGACCTAAATTGCCGCATCCGTTTGTTAATGTTCCTCAGTTTTGCAATTTAAAAGTAATTACTTCAGGTCCGAATGAGGGAATGAGGTCTGGTAAATAGAGTTTGGTTATTGTCTTGGCTCTATTGCACCCCACTGTCTTAGATAGAGTGAGATTGTGTGTGTGCGTGTGTCTGTGTGTCTGTGTGTGTGTGTGTTTTCCGGGCATGTACGCGCCACATGTCACAAGGAGAAAGAGAGGCAGCCCGGGCGCTCCCTTCGTTGATGGCCCTGTCACTGTCGTATCCATTCTCATTACGCTGTGACATTCAGGTGCTCACTGGCACGCTCGTGCACGGACTCGTGCACGTCTCATGGAAAACACACGTGCCCGCTGAATGTCAGGCCGTAATGAAAGTGGATATGAGCGAGACAGGTAATTCACTGCCGAACCTCTGCAGACACACACACACACACACACACACACAGCCATGCACAGAGCAGGGAACTGGGTCGGCTTCATTGTGTTGTATTTGTGTTGATTTGTGCTTTACATTATTCACTCCAGTTATAAAGACTCATTTAGTGCTCACAACAAACACACAACCGGCAGACGCACAATCATTCAAGCGCATTTAGACGAGAGCTTAAGTAGAGCACGAGACACAACAGAGTCTGTTTAAACGAACACGCGTCGACTTTAGTGAAGAGAGGAGACGGAAAGACGAAGAACATATCAGATGAATCAGGCTGATATCGACACCATATAAAAAATAAACTGGATTTCAACAAACTTTAGCCTCCAAAGTGACCATAAAGGATTATCTTTAGTATCTTCAGGCAATGTTTCACCACATATAAGCACATTTCGTACTCAACAGTAAATCCAACGTGCTGTAAAGTGTAAACAGTGAAACCGAAGTGGAGACAAAAGTTTCCTAAGACGGATGTTCCTCTCAGACTCGGTGGACTCAGCATGCAGCAGGTTTTTGTGCATAATGTGTTTCATGGATGACTTGGAAGAACTCGAGCCTCGTTTCTTCCTATTAGTGGTAGAATATCACATGCTTTGACATTTAAAGGCTATGCGAGTGGTAAATAAACGAGACAGAGACGCTTCAGAGCACATAAACTCTTTTGAAAGCTATGAGAGATTGATTTTCAAGGTAAACGGACCGAAGCTTATAAGTTCAGTTTGCGTGTGTTGGTCTGAGCATTTTGGGGAAGATGGGAAGCGATGTGTAATGTTCTCTTCACGCTTGTCTCAGACACTTGGCTTCAGGGTTATTAGCCGAGTCAACTCCTGATTAAGTCGATCACAACTTCTGTCTCAGACAAAAGTTTGACTTAGAGTTGAAATCGCAGCATAAAGCAGATGCTGACACATGTCCCATATGGTGTAATAACATGATTATATATTTGAATGCCAGGTGCTTATTTTCACTGTCTGCAGTATCATTTTTCAGACTACAGGTCGTATACAGAGCCGTCTGTCAATCACATGGTGTCAGGACGTCATCAAACATGTCAGCAGATATATAACGCAGATGAAACGTGTGTTTGCTGTTGCAGAGAAGACAGTTTTCAGAGGGACAATTTACCCGTTAACTCAAACCAAAAATCAACCTTATGTCAGTCTCTGATGATCCTTGATCATATATATCTGCTGTAAGAAATGTATCCAAGTTGCATGATATGAAAATAAAAAAAAAAACAGGCAAAAATAACGTGTTTTCCCCGTAGAAGCGCCTCCTGGTGGAAAAAGAAAGAATTTATCCTGAAATAACCTTAAAATAAATCAATGCTGCACCACCGACACTGAGTTAAAGACATGTTATTGCAACAATATATAAATCCAGAGAGACCATTTAAGATAAAATAGCAACAGATTTTTTTCCGCAGTAATTAGTATTCTCATGTCGGATGACACCAGTTGCTCGTTATTAATAAATTCAGTGTATTCTTATGTGTTAACAATCTACATGGGACTCATGAAAGTTATTGGTGCCCATTGGGGGGGCGAAGTCATCACGTTCGTCCCCCTTCTGTTTGTGAATCAGATGCTTTGCAAATTTAGTTTTACACAACATGAGGTGTAATTGCACCCAGGTGTAATTTTTACAAACTGCCATCGGCAACAAAAAAACCTATAAACATTCGCTGGCTTGTCAAATAGTTTAAATCCAGCGTGCGAGCCAGGACTCCTCCACTGGGGCCGCAGTTAATTTGAGCAAGTATCCTCGTTTGTTTTATTCAAGAGGAATAATAATCTAAAACCTGATATTTTAAAATAATCTCATGCTCAAAATGTATAATCTGGTTGATTTAGTGACTCTCCTATGTGTCGTTCTGTGTGTGGTCCGGTCCCCTACGTGTCCTATAGAGGGCGCTGAAAACACTCGTATGATCGTTTTGGGAATCACTGGAAATGGACCTATTCTACCGTTTTTTGAGGAACGTGTTGTCTCATCATTTAAGGTCAAAGTTGACCAGCAGGCCGATCCCATGAAAATATCAGTATGTTGCTTTAAAGCGCAGCCAGAAGCACCAGAGGCAGGCGTAGAGGCCCCTGGGCCTCGGCCTCTCTCCCAGGGCAGGACTCTCATTCTGGGCTGCGTTTCCCCCCGTTCGCTGGGTGTCAGCTGGAGTAATGAGATATTTAGCAGAGAGGGATACAGAGCTCCTGTCTCAAGGGGAATCGACTGCAGCGGCGAAGCCCTAGACTGACACTCTCCCTCCGAATGCAATTCTCCCATCGTCTCCTCTCTTTTATCTGTCAGCCGGTCAGAATAAAGAGGGGAAAATGACTGGTGGAGAGACGGAGTAAATATGGCCGAGCAGACATGCTCATCCAGCTGATGAAGTTGATCCCAGAGAAACACACACACACACATAAAAGCCTACAGGTACACTTTAAAAATCATCGAGTTGTTTTTCGATTTAGGGGGAAAAAATGAATGACCGGGTTACCTGAAGACTCTACATCACCTGGATTAATAGTTGCTTCTCACCCTTTATTCACAGGATGGTCACCACACATCTTATCCATGATAGGAATACTACATGTCTACATGTGAATATTTGGCATGTTACAGTGTTAAATTTAAACATATGTGTTTGAGTTGCTGTTCAATTATATAATTGATCGCGTCTGCTAACAAAAGTTTCAGAAACAGCCAAATTATAGCATTAAAACTCAAGGAAAAAAACAACATTTAAGACACGATTAAAAGGAAATTATTCATTATTTGA